>JABFTP020000182.1:0-62235 GCA_013387265.2 Cryptolaemus montrouzieri | reverse complement strand
CATGAAAAGCTTTTGATTTGAAGAGCCATGGAACTTTGTTCGCCAAGATAAGAGTACGGTAGATAAAGAAGTTGCAAATATAATTAAATCTATACAGTTTGATATTAAATAGCGGCGTTGGTCAAGTTTTGCCTAAGTGGCAAGTTAATATCAATCATGGCTAACAAATCAATACAATCAACAGAACCATTCAATATACCATGCAAGAAACACCAATCAGATACCTTCCGCCGGTTCTCCAGAGAGAATCCAACCTGAAAGTGTTCATCACAATTTTACTTGGTAAATGCACCAGATGACGTAAAAACCTCCTTTGTACTTTATCCAAAAAATCGATATCACCAATAAAGAATGGGGATCAAATAATAGAACCGTATCCCAGAGTGGAACTAATAAAGAGAACAATACAATAACTTGATAGTGTGCAGAGAGAATTCTTTCGAATTTCTCCACACAAAACCTAACATCCAGAATAATTTTGAACAAACAGCTGTTATATGTTCCTCAAAATTCAAATGAGTATCCAGTATTACTCTAAGGTCGCGAACACTTTCTCACGACCAATATCCTTTTGATCAAAACTGTGGTTGAATCGACCAATCTGAACAGACCAAGAAACGAGATAATCTTACATTTATCAAAATTCAATTTAAGACAATTAATGTCAACTCAGTGGAGAAAAGCATCAATCTGAGATTGCAGAAACATTGAGTCCTGCGAGTTCTTTAGAACTGAATACATTTTCAAATCATCTGCAAACATAAGAAATCTAACGAAAATGTTAAATAGCATGGACCCAGATGAGAACCCTGGAGCACGCCAGAAGTTACAAAAATCTCTCTACAGTAAAAAGTTTCTATATTTAACAATCTGCTTTCTACCACATAAAAATATCTGCCAGCCACGAAAGCAGGAAACCTTTTATACCTAGAGCATCAAGTTTACTCAACAAAATATTATGATTTACCGTATCAAAAGCCTTAGAAAATCAGTGCACACAGAGTCTAACTGGAAACCCGCCTCAAAGCAGTCAATTAAATCTTTCAAGTGGAGTGCAAAATTAGTTATAGTAGAACGGCTTTTACGAAAACTGTTTTGCTCATTTATGTAAACAGAGCAGCACTTCCAAGATAGGTTATTACAGACCATGCAATTAAGTAATTTTGGTAAGGCAGATAATAAACATATACCTGTGTAATTTATTATTAGCGACCTTGAACCATTTTTAAACAAAGGAATAATGAGAATTTGTTTCCATAGTGCGGGAAATTTGCCTCAACCCAAAGAAATATCAAACAAATTACTAATTGGAGTTGCCAGAACATAGGCACAATTCTTTAGAACTATGGATAATATTCCATCGCAGCTAGTAGAAAGCCCTGGTTTTAGGTTCTTTACAACTTCGAGAACCTCTAGAGAGAATTGACAGCCTTCAATGTTTGAACAGCTATCATATTTACTTTTATTTGGAGCAACATCTTTGCTGTATACACATCGAAGAAAATTATTATTCAAGGAACATTTTTCAACCTTCCATAGAATGTAAGATATCCTCCCTTGAAGAAGCTAGTCTCCCGATCTACTCTTCATAATCACCGTCAACTGGGGCCACAGAACACCAGGGTATGCCGTTACCTACTCATCTCAATTCGTTGAATAGAACGTAAGCATGTAAATGTCACTGCGCTCTCCAACTAACCGAAACAGAGGCTACCTCACCATCACCCGGCGAAACGGTGAAAACAAAGAGTAGATAAAACAGGAAAACACCAGTTCGATAACATACCGTCATGCGACACTCATGTATAGGACAGATGGTATGTTATCAGAGATCACTAGGATCTCTGATCATAATAAACATTTGCGAGAATTCCGCGTCTTGGAATTAACCTATCTAATGCTGCAAGACATACATCGGTGGTTAGAGGAGTTACCATTACGATGCGAACAGCTCTCGAAATCATACATATGAAGGTGCAATGTAAGACTTTTGGTACTTGTCATTTCTGCGATTACCAACTTTACTTCAAAAGATCCCCCAAAATCGATGCCGGTATGTGTAAAACATCTTCTTCGATCAAGACGGTAAGCAGGTTGGATAGGTTAGGTCCAGAGAAAATATGATAATAATCATAAATTAAAGTGGCTAATCGAGTTTCATTCGGAATCAAAATTGAACGTTTGAGGTCGGCTGCCAATTGGGACTGTTTCAATCGACCCACCATAGTTAGAATACCCATCTCCGCTGAGAAGACAAAATTTTTTTATTGGATAGTTGCGATTTCCTTTCACAATACAAGTGAAAAATGATTTCTACTAAAATATATTAATGAATGTTCGACGCGTTTCGATACACAGTATCTTTGTCTTTTTATTTTTGAATACTACGTAGTATTTATTCGCTCTTGACAAAGATACTGTGTATCGAAGTCCGTCGAGCGTTTATTAATATATTTTAGTAAAAATCATCCTTTACTTATATTTGTGAAAATGGATTTCTACAATGTAAAAGACTCGTCTATTGAACCTCTCCTTCGATTGAATTGATTTCGTCTGAATAAAATTGATATTGCATTAATTTGGTTAAGAGAATGAGAGCGCTGTTGTAATCTGTTAATAGTTTTGATCTATATCTGTCTTATACCAATCTAATTTCGTTTCAAGCAACGTCTTCAGAATTTGATGGCATAACCAACTATTCCGCGAGCTTTCAAGAGATTAGATAAAGACAATCCGATTTCGTTCCTCAATTCCGGTAAGGATTTCGGTATTTTGATCTGAAAATTCCATTCGTTCCTTCCAGTAAAAACTCTGGGCCTTCCCACCAAATCTTACACTGAAATAATTCTTTCGGTGTTAAACCCCTACTGGCAGGATCATCAGAATTCAAGACCCCGGAACGTAACACCAACGATTGCTTAAACTATTTTGTGAATTTGGATCACCTATTAGCTACAAAATGTGTCAAATGATAAAGAGGAGTTTTGATCCACCCTAAGACAGTAGTTGAATCTACGAAGCAAATGGGTTCGGTGAGTTACACATAATTCTGAAAGGCTTCGATGGTTGTTCCCATTAGTTTGGATGCGTCACCTAACTCAAGCCTAGGACTAGTCCAGTAATGCTACTTTAGTTTTTGCTGCTACTTAATCTATGACATATTCATCGTCCACTTCAAATTATTCACAGAATATCTAAAGAATCATAGTTAGATTTTTCAGAATCCATCAAAATTATTAAATTCAACCAATTCCTCGTAGAGATGATCTTCTAAACGACCAGTATGGTCCAGATTATTCGTCCATATCTGACATCTTTGAATTATACATGCTTTTATCTTAACTGGTTTATTACGTTTGTTTGCACCTTTTTAATTTTGTATTCACCTGTTTATGAATGTATGATTTTCAACTTTAGTTCAGTAGTCAGCTGAAAGATGGTCGAGAGACCGAAATTGTAATCTTGATTTTCAATAAATCTCTTGTGATAGTATAATACATAGTTTAGTTTCACGAAAACTAGTGAGCCCATTAAGATAGCCAATATACTAAACGACTAATATACTGAACGCCTATATACTAAACACCTAATATACTTAACCCCAAATATACTGAACGCCTTTACATTATATGATTTATACTTGATAGTTCTTTATGTTACATGGAACTCTCTCATATATTGCCTCAGTCATCTTTAGGTATAGGTAACGAATCTTCCAGTATTGTTTTATGGATACTGACACATCAAAATACACAAATTTCAACACTATTCACTACTATCTCAATTCAAAGAGATACATTCAATTTAAAATTTTTTTCCAATTGAGCTAGCATAAGATGAAATTATAAACATTCCAACATTGATTTAAAAAAAAAACAGATTGTTCAATCACCCTTTAGGCTTAGAAATTCAATCATCAACAACTCCAATATTAATTTACAATTTTCTAAATATTTAGTTCCAACAGTATTAATATTATAAGGAAGATTCAATATAAACAAATTCATGAAAAAGGATCAATTTATAATAAATAAACAACATATATATAATTGAAACTGTTTCTTGCAACTGTTAATTTCCTAGATCCTTAACTGTCGTGTAAGCAGTTGGTATCGAGCAGTCAGCTTCTAATAAACTTGCTCTCTAATAATTGAAATTTCTATTCTTCAATTTTACTTCTCTTCAATTCATTTTCTTGTGAAACTTTATAATATACTATGAAATGAAAATGAAAGGAAGAAATTGCATTAAAACAACTTCATATATCCATATTACGTGATGAACCTAATCATTCTACACAATTATATGAAATAC
This sequence comes from Cryptolaemus montrouzieri, assembly GCA_013387265.2. Classification (NCBI taxonomy): domain Eukaryota; kingdom Metazoa; phylum Arthropoda; class Insecta; order Coleoptera; family Coccinellidae; genus Cryptolaemus; species Cryptolaemus montrouzieri. Next base: position 57,921 of record JABFTP020000182.1, on the reverse strand, counting down.
CTATGGTACAAATACCTATAACAAAATTGTCAAAATGCATAGCATTCTCTAAGTAGTAGTTAAATTTTTTCCAAAATATGATTCACATAAGCAGCAGCATGTTTCCTGTAACATTCATAAATCTTGATTGAAAGTTATAGTTGTACAAAATGAAACTTCGTATGCAACTTCTACATATTTGAACATCATGTTTACCACTATAAGACACTAATAACAAAGAAACTTTCAATTTCAAATCAATGAGAAGTTCCTGTCATTCAACAACCTTGATAAAATTTCCTGAGAAAAAGTAACTATGAGTTATGAATAGAAGGAACTCAAAATAATTGCTTTTTGTGCAAAATTAAAATGTTATTTTCTTTGCTTCAAAGTGGAACATTGTCAAACACATTGAAACGTACTTCCTCTTGAATAAACTGAAACAAAATTCAATTTGAAATGGCACGGTCTTATTAGCATCCAGTTTGAAATATTTTAATACAGATATAGCCTTTAGTGAATAGCTTTCAATATTCATATGATACATACTCTAAATGAGCACAATACCTATCAATACTAACTCAACGGATATTCCATCATTTTGTGAGATAGTCTAAATTGATTCGTTAAAAAATCCTAGTGATTCCAGGACATTTTTCAAAGCATTGAGATTAAAATTACCATAAAGAAAAATTAAATATGTGAATTATGAGTACATTTCTTGAGCATGCTGAAAAAATATACATTAAAATGCATAAATAAACCTCAAATTAAATTCACTTACCTTTCAAACATTATTCTAAGTCTCCTTAACTCCTTTTTATTATAACATTCCGTTTGAATCACATTGTTTAGGTTAGAAAACCACAAAATGTTAAATATATGAATTTTGAAAGTTTGCCGTTTGTTTCCTTGAACGAAATTTACATAAAAATGGATAAAATAAACATGAAACTGCGTTCACTTACCTCGAAAAGTTTATTTCAAGGTTTCATTCAAATAAAATTCGGAATTACTTATTTTGACAGATCGAATCTAAGACTAATTGAAATAAGGTTTGATTCGATTAGATGTAATGAATATTCAATTCCGTCTCACTCAGAAGAGAAGAGCACTATATTCTAGTTGTTGGTAGTACGGAAATTATGTTGGTAAAAATAAAAGTTAGAAACTATTTCCATATCAATATTTTCATTCAAATGAAAAGGGCATTAAATTTTACACGTTGGTAAAGCTCACTTCCGACAATAGCTTCCTAAGAGACGGTAGGAGAGTGACTGGCTCCGCCCCCGTGTTTCCGGTCTTTTCTCGAAATTCTAGGTCTCAAAAATTGTCCCAAATTCGAAAATTAGGTCGTAGAGTAACGATTTCTCTTCGCGTATCCGATTTCGACTAATAAAGGAATCGTTCGACACCCGAACCCATTCTCCCGGTAACCTCGTATAAGTAGGACGGATGAAAGAAAGCCATTTATTTTGATAGCTTGACGTTTGTTGATTTCTGATATTCGAAATGAGGAAAATGGAGCGAAATTTTGCAAAAGTCTTCCGATAGCCCTCCGTTGAATCGGAGATTTTCCAGTTTTACAGTCGTTTAATGAAACTACGGCGGCGCAACATGCAAAACTCGAGGCTTGCTCTTGGTCCAGGTTTTGAAACGATCGAACTCGATGGGAAAATTTGTATAGACATAAAAGTCCGACGAAATTATTCCCGTACACTCGCGAAAAATCGGAGACCTTTTTATCTCTTTCGGGGCTTGCTTCCGATCGCCTCCCGAAAGACCGAAATTTTCTATTCCGAAGAAATCTTGCCGTTTCGTTCGCTCTCGGCGACGTTTCGGCGAAAATTTTCGAAAAATCCTCAGGGCTCCGTCGTCCGAGCTAGGAGCTCCAAATTCGGCATCGACCTTCCTCAGACCCTTACGCTCCGGGAGCCTATGGCTCCCGATTTTTCGCCACTTCGCTTCTTCTACGCCCGGTTCAAATTAAAGTTATCTCCTCGAATTAATCATGAAAACGGCCTTATGACTTTGATAGTATAGATAATAGATTTTCAATGATGTATGTGAATGAGATTTTTTCTCGTTAAGTTGGGAGACCAAGTAGATAAACAAGTCAGGCTTGGCCTTAGGTCATCTACAAGAATACGCTTTCCGAGTTGCCTGAATCAAATGGTTCGTTTATATTTAAATGCCCCTCGTACTATTGACTTCTTTTCGATAAAAATTAAACCATCTTTTGCCTGTGAGCTCTTTTTGAATACTTATCTGGTTACTATGTTCATTGGAGTAAATACTGCAGACAACTTTCATAAACTCATCAATCACAACACCGTTTACAATTGTCATAATCACTAAGGTCATCTCGTATAACAGACCTCGGCTGAGGATATACTACAATGACTAATTCCGCAACTGAGTTTGCCCTGCGATGTGATTAATTTAATTAGATGAGGCATCAGTTAAGCGGTGCGTAGGACACCGCTAGGACACAGAACACGGTTACTAAGACCACATACGCTAGTTCTGTGCTCCAGCCATTCGATACCGGGATAATATTTATTCGGTAACAATCATGTCAAGAAATTAATGCCTTGTAAGCGGTTAAACACAGGACAAACATTAGTCGATGGGTGTTTGAACAACGGCCGTGTTTGACGATTAATATTTCCACCGGAAATTCGGAGCTATTCGAGCTGAAGCTTAACTTGCTTCATTTCCACAACAATTCTATTTTATACTTTCCATAATTTAGAGTACCCTGGATACCTTACCGAAAATATTTTTGGTTCGTTAACTTTTCAACCCCATTGGGTATACTCAGTAGTTGCTATGAAAGCCTACTTTAATTTTCATGGATTCTAGACTATCATTGTTGAAGGAAGATGAAGCAAAATATATTCTATACTTTCTACTTTTCTATTTTCACGAACATGACCGGTTTCCACAGTCAGGTCATTTTCAAGTGGTCAACTATGTTTAGCCTAGCCTTATGTGTTATCTAGTAGTGAAGAAGTATTGATGTATATGGTGACAACTCACTATAGTCTATTTGGTAAAAATGTAGAGTAATAAAAACTCATTGAGTAAGCAATCCCTTCGAAATGTGGTACGTGGGCTAAGTTTTATTCATTTTAAATCATTCATGATCGGAATTACTCATGAAATTTACATTCATAATGATCTCATACAGAGGTTATTTTATAAGATGAAAACGATTTCCATATCAGTTAATAAGTATTCAGTTAAGTGCTTTTAATGATTTCAGTACAAAATATTGAGTATGAAGAAAGACAATAAAACCAAAGAAATAAGTGAGAAATGAAGCAAGAGATAACGTCTCTCGAGTATATTCCTCATATTAAGTAACGAAATGCAAAATATGTCTACTCCAGGAAATTTTTCATTAATAGTGCTCAACATCCTGCAAAACGGTGCATTTTGGGAACTAGTTATTCGTCTAAAAGAGGAGTGCTCAAACGGTCGATCACGAATGCTTTTCGAGTAAATCTGGAGAATAAAAAAATTTTTAATAAATAGGTAACTAAACTACAAAATTCATTACGTAATAAAATATTACTCTGCTAGGGGCAAAAGGCCGCCTTATCAAAGGAACGCGCGGTACTTGTCAAAGAAAAGCCGCGTTTTTCATTCTTGCCGCTTTTCTAGGTATTTCGGGCGGCGCGTTTGACGGGAACATTCGAGACTTTCATTCACGCCGATATAGATGTTGCGTCTGCAGGAATTCGAGTCATTCTGAATTGTAACTTGAAGGCATTGCTACGTCGATATAAAGTTTAATATGAAATAAAAAAAACGTATCATTTTAATAACGATTGGGAGGAAGAATTTTTCTTTCGTATGGTGAAGGATAAGTCTTTTTTGTCGTGCGTCAGTTGCAATACCTAAGCGTGGTAACTTAGAGAGGCATCGTAAAACGGTTCATAAAAACTATGAAATAGATTTTCCGCCACAGAGTGAATTAAAAAAAAACAAAAGTACATGATTTGATATCTTGTCTGAAAAAAGAACCAACCATGTTCATAAGACCAGCCAAACAATCAAAAGCTGCTACGATCGCGTCATTTAAAAAATCTCATATATTGGCGAAACACAAGAAACCATTCAAAGATTGATCGGTTATTGGAAGCATTTATTGAAGCGGGTGAGACTTCATTTATTGATTTTAAAAATAAAACAAAAATCATGTCTGCTATTAGAGAACTTCAGTTACAAATTTTAACGTCTTTTCGCTCGAAGATCGTTGAGTCGCTACAGATATTGTTACCTTATATGAAATGGTTAATGCACGAGTAGATTCTCCTGATTAACAGTCTCTAGTTGCGTTCAGAGAAGTTTAAGACATTTCAACCTATTCAATACATCATTTTCCAACACAGATAGCTCCACGAACTCTCCTATGTCTAGAATTCTCAGATCGAGTGATATTCATTGTGAGAATATTGGCTTCTTTGTGATATCATTGTACTCCTTGAAAAGATTTCTGAAAAACACTCTAGGGAATAACCATCATTAGTTTTCTTGTTCTTTGCTTTTTTCTTTTTTTTTTCGATATGAAGATTTAGTTATAGTATAAGTAATTAATGTAATTTATGTTTGTAAAACGTGGACACTTAGCTGGGGTTTCCTGTTTGTGTCCCAAAAATAAATGAATAAATCCCGTCCGACTGTAACAAGGCGTATTGAAGTCATGAGTCAGATCATGGCAGATAAACTAAAACATGATATCATGAAATGTACATATTTTTCTTTACAGTTCGACGAATCCACCGATATGAAAGACACTCCCCAGCTGTGTATTTTCATTCGGATGGTATTCAATGACATGTTGGCTAAGAAAGAATTTTTGACAATCATTCCTCTGAAGGGGAAGACCCGTAGCGAAGATATACATGACGTTTTCTTCAATTTTGTAAAAAACTACAAGCTATCAATTTATAAACTAGTGTGCACTACAACCGATGGAGCACCAGCAATGACTGGAAACAAAAACGGTTTTGTGGCACTGTGTGGAGCTAATGAAGATTTCCCTTCATTTTTTCATTTCATTTCAGTATACATCAACAAGATTTATGATCAAAAAATTTCACCACGGAGGAAATTATGGTCATTGCAACAAAAATTGTGAATTCCATCTGTGCACGTAGCTTGCAACGGCGGCTCTTTAAGTTGTAGTTGGAAGATAGGAAGTAAGCTGAACACACTGATTTGGTTCTTTACACGGACGTCAGTTGGTTGAGTCGCAGAAAATTCCTAGAAAGATTTCAAGAATTATTACCCGAAATAACAGATTTTCTAGACGAAAGAGTTGATGACACTCAGATGTTGAAAAACGAGGAATATCTGACTGATTTGGCATATTTGACTGACTTCACAATGCACTTAAACGCCATTAACTTGGAGCTTCAAGGTAAGGGAAAAACTATTATTGAAATGATAAGCGCAGTAAACGTATTCAAAAGTGAATTGCAACTTATGATAGCTCAACTGAAAAGAAAGGATCTGAAATATTTTTCGTTTTTGAAAGAAAGGATTCCTCAGTTGAATTATGACGTATTATTAGCATATACGTATGAGGCTCAATTATCAAATATTTTGGAACAATTCGAAATGCGTTTTTATGATTGCAGTAAATTGGCAAATATAGCATCATTCATGAGATATTCTCTTTCACGTAAAAACATTGAGGAACTAGCTACTGAAATAGCAAATCAGTTCAATATGAACTCATGTTCTGTTGAAAACCATCTCAAAGCTACAGCATCTGATACAAATTTCTGGTGTTTTATATCTGAAGATAAATATCCGAATCTAAGGCAAATCGTCTTACAATTGACGGCAATGTTTGGGTCAACTTACTTGTGGAGTCTGCATTTTCTGAAATGAAGATAATTAAGTCGAAATATCGCAATCCACTAACTGACGATCATATGTCATCATGCTTGTGATTAGCACTCAGTTGTTACGTACCATCTTATGAAAAGTATGCTGAGGACATGCAGTACCAAGCGTCAACATCCAAAGTCGTTTTTTTGTTAAGTTTAAGACCATATGTAACTCTTTTGTTTCGTAACAACCAATAAACTTGCAATTTTGAATAACTATGAGTTTTTTCATTGATATAGAGAAGAACCTAAGTAAACCTAACATAACCTCGACTAAAATAATGTATATTGTGCGGAAAGCTAATATCTATATATGCTACGGTACACCCCATCTAGGTAGGTAGGTAGGGTGTATCGTGTTTGTACGACAACCCTGCATCACACATACTTGTAGCCTCTCAGAGTCGATCGTAAGTAGTCTAAAAATAATGAGGTAGATCGCCAGCAGTTCAAGTTTGAATATCCCTGCTTCACCAACTCGACTATAGTATATTGGCTCCTTCAAAATTAAGCAAACGATGACGATCTTTTCCATGGGACATACTGTATACATCTTTCTCTGTGACATAAAAATGCTGAAATTATTGTTACGCTAAAATTAATTAATTATCAATAACAATGGTTGCACCATTCGGAATGGAGTTGTAATACGCACTATTCCACAACTGATGATTTTCTTTACCGAAGCGAGTAATTGTATCACACACAATAATGGCATAATCCCTACAAAGCATCGTCAGGTTACACCTCCCGTCAGGCATTCGCACACGTTAACGAGCAGTTAGTACAACCAAAGGCAACTGATTCATATGATATGAAGGAGTTATAGATCGAACTGAAGGAATTCGTTAAAATTTAGCCAAGTCAAGTTGGTTTTCATGATTTTCATTATTTTTATAGAGTGTGAAAAAAAGTATGAACTCTTCCAAACAATAATGTGGTTTTCAAATTTACTGTAAAATGCATGAATGAATAGACTTTGTTTTTCATTTCCTCGCCTTCTAGCAATAAAATGTATTTCTTGTTTAGATGATATTGAGAAAACTTTATAAATCATAACTGAATTACTTTCAATGCTTTATTTTAACCCATAGAAATTGGTGGAGATCAAATTTATTAGGGGGCACGATAGTGCCCCCAACAAGTCTAGCGCGAAGCAAACACTGTCGTACCATTCTTTACTAGAATCATTTCGCCGCATTTTCAGGCACCTATTTGAGAAACTATAATCACATACTTAAAATCCAAAATTTCTGTAAGGTCATTTATTTCCGAAGTTAAGCGAAAGTTTCGCGTTCATGACACTTACTCACTCACTCATGCTCATCAGCACAGAACTAGTACTTCCCATAAACTCAGAGAGCTGAAATTTGGTACAGAATCAGGGTTTAATGGCAACATGAGGGAAGAACTATAACAACTAGGATAATCGAAGATCTGGAGTACCTGGTGGCCCTGATTAGAAAAAACACAAGAGCCCAACCAAACTATTCGAGATCGACATACCACGTTTACAAAAAATATTCAACCTGGTGGGCCGCTTCATTTGATGTCGAAAATCGAAGGTCTGAAGTATCTGATGAAGAACCCTCAGCTGGTCTCAGCTAAAAAAAAACTACTGTCATTGCAAAAATCCAGCGTAGTGGGACACATCTTATAATTTAATCTAGCCTATAGTGTCTTCCCCTTCTGCTTTTAATACGCATTTGAATAAAATTAAAGGAAAACTCTAGATAAGACTTGTCTGGCTTTTATACTTATACTTACAAATTTACGAAAAGAAATAGCGAATGGATAATACGAAAAACGGCTACTAATGTACAAGAATCCGAACCGAAAAAAAAGTTAAGAAAGATTTCTATAATGGAAAAACGACTCCAAAAAAGAAAACAAAATTGTCGAAAAAGAAAATCTAATAAAATAAATCAATTAACCACGTTTCCACAAGAGGAAGTGAAACCCCACCAAAAACATTCTGTAAAAACTAGCCAGGTCTCGATGGAGCTGCTTGGTTTTGTCTGTGACTTGTTTGGAAGGTACGCAAGGGTACAAAACCAAGTGCTCCATGATACTATATTTGTCATCTGAACCGCTACCTATTGAGCACGGAAATTGCCAATTGGAAAACGTTGATTGAATAACCATTCAAAATTCAGTACAGACGAACTTCTAATCATTGATAGAAGTCCGTCTGTACGTTTATTTCATGTTAGATCGGTGGCTGATTTGACGCTCCAAAAAGAAGAGAGCAGAATTCAGCGTTGTCAATGCTGAATGCATGTGTTGCACACAATCAACAACAGCCTAAATGAGACTCTTGCGTCAAATTACGAATACCAGTATGGACTTTTATCTCGCCCAACAAACATAGGTAGTTACAACAGATATAACATTCCGTGTAAACAAAAATGACTTGTTCCTACTCACTAACGTATAAAGAATGTTCAACGGCCAAGTCACATAACATTAACTATATTAATAACGAAACCGCAGTAAGAAACCTTAGACTTGACACGAGTTTGTCTAGATTTCATTCCATTTTAGAGATGAACAAGCAGCTCTATCAAAACTTGGCTAGTTTTTTACAGAATGTTTTTGGTGGAGTTCTGAATTTGCCACAAAAATAGATCGACACTATCATGAAGCATGCCAGGTCAAAAGCGTCATTGTGGCAAAATCACAAAGCCCTCCCCCTATCGAAGCCTTCAGTGCAACTCATAACCATTTGAATAGAGATAGGTGGTGTCTGTTTCGGCTTTATTTGAGTTTACGATAGAGCTAGGTTATTAGGTTTCTTGTCTTATAAGTACTGGTGTACAGCACTTACATTCATGTTGGTGTGTCGTGGTCTTCTTACGCTGAAAAAATCAATAAAGAATTGGCTTCTCTCATCAGATTCTGAAAGATTCCATGCGTCCGCCAGAGGTCCGTTGTTAGTTGTATTACCTACATAAGCCCCCGAGACAGTTCCATCCTGGAAATTTATAACACGGCTTTACCCCCGGTGCCAGATTAAATAACAGAAAAAAATGAAAGAAATGAAATTCTAACTTTCCTTGGGTTTCAACACACTTTTCAAGTTGATGACTTATTGCCTCCAGCTATGCTCATGTGGAGAAGGCGTGTGCTAACTCAGCTCAAAGTTCTTCTGCGCCACCACCTTCGATTAACTACTCGAACTTGGAAAATCTTCAAGATCTTTATGAAGCTACAATTGAAACACAAAAGTCCGTTGATTCAAAATTCGTTTATTATTCTTCAACAAACCACACTGGACAGGTGACTCAATTAAAGCTAATTAAACGGTATAGGTTCTACACTGGTAGGTTAAATTCTAATATCTGATAGAGTATAAGAAATATCACAAGATGCGCAAAGTCTAAGTTTACAGTTAGTTGAAATATTTATATTAAGGCTGTCAAAGAATGTCAAGGATAATAAAATCAACAAGGTGAAAGAGGTGGTTGAATCCTCCCAACTGGAATACTTGTCTATTTCCCAAAATCCAATCTCAGTTCTAGGCTCCAATCCTGTATTGGAGATCAATCCATCTACCTTCGATCTATTTAGTCGTTCCAATGTTATGACGCCGACACCGATCCATAAACCAATCCAGAATTCTCTAGCCAATTCGACGTTCAGACCAATCTCAAATCATTCAGCCAATCCTGAGCTGTTTATTCAATCATAAGTCCTATATCCAATCCTAGCTGCTCTCGCCAATGCCAAGTTCTTCTAAGTTTAAGAATACCTCTATAATATCACGAAATCTATTTTGACCCAACAAATGCCAAAGAATGATCAATTGAAAGGATTATATCTTACCTTAAGATATAAAGCGGAACAACGTGCAAGACGTATTCTTCAAGCTCCGAAATCAAGAAAGAAGAATTTACGGCCAAGTAATCCAATCCAATGTAAATCCTGATTTTAGAATAGAGATTTTCTCATAATCAAAATCCTCTCCATATACCAGACGTCGGAAAACTCACAGAACCAGACAAAAACTTCCAGCAGCACTGGATCGTTCGAGTTCTGAGTTCATAAAGAACCGTTAGCTTCCAAAATTGATGAAACGAAATCGGCGTTGTCAAGTCAAACATTAAAACATCATATCTTACTCTTAGCAATCGTGGCCACGTAAATTCACAAAATTAACCATAGCCAACGAAAACCTTGAAATAAATTATGAAGGAACAATTATAGCTTCAGGTCCTATTGAATCAACCAATTTAATCTACAGGGACATGAACAACCTGGGTTAGATGGTATAAGGTTAAAATCAGAAACCAACATAAGTTTTCTTACCGTCAACAACGTCACAGCAATACGAGATATATTTTCATTTGAAAGTTTAAACAAACCTACAATGTTAGAACAAAACATCAGAAGAGACTGCTTTATCTTGTGTGAATAACCGAAGTTCCTAAGAAGGACATTAATTGGATATTCAAGATAATTATAATTTATTAACTAGTGCAAAAGATGTTTTCGAATCGGTCAAAAATAATATCAAGTCTGTACCTGCTTATTTCAAAACGTTACAAATTCGATCGATTTGTTCCAAGAGAGCTCATCATATTTTATCTGAAAAATACCCTTTCTACGCGACCGGACTATCTTCTAAGCATCGGCAACTTAGTCAAATATTACCAATTCATTGAGCCTATAGCATAATGTGATGGTATTACACCAAACGACGGGGGTGGTACCGTCTTCCACCTATGTCCCAGACATGATCGATGGAATTGATGTCTGGATTCTGTACAGGCCACTCAATAAAATGGTTCCCTGATCTTGAAGTATTTCAACGATATGAACTTGATGGGGTCTGGTGTTATGACGCAAAACAAAAAGTTTCAACTAATGTTTGCACCAAGTGGTTCACAATGTTCTTCTAAATTGTCTGTAACGCATGCCTCAGCATTCTGGGTTCCATTATTCATGATGACCAGATCAGTACCAGCGTTCAAAGAAGTTCCACCCCACCCATAATTGAGCCTCCACGAAAAATCGTTGGAAGGTAAACGTCCGTTCAAACCTAACCTAGGTCGTTTAAGACCACTGCTTCAGCATAATCTATCGGTGTCAAATTTCTTGATTCGTGTTGTATTATCACTTTAAATTAAAATTTCCAAGAAGAAACGTAACTCGTAAGAATTGATCAACAATTGCTGTTATCGATGTGCTCATGTGTTTTTCCGCAAAATCTCAATTTTTTTCTATCGTTTATTTCTCCTGAGAGGGACGTATTCCCTTAGAAAATTATGGAATTTTGTTGGCATATGTCCAAACATACCCGAAAAAAACATCTGTTGATAACACTGGCCGACAAAAAATTGTTGTGGATGTACCATAATGCCACCGTGTTCACTATACTTTCTAACCATAGATCGCTCTGGACCTCTCCAAACAAGCTGATCACACTATGAACTCTATCTCTACTAGGCCCAAGGGTTCAAATGTTCGTTCATTTCTGAGACTCGGGCCATTCAGTAGCGAGCAGCTACCCTGTGAAGTTGTTCCAACGTTCCAACTTTTCACCATGGCTTGGATTCCAGATCCCTTTCTGAATGGACATACTCTGAAATTCTCGGAATGTCTAGGGTTTACCCTAGATCAGAGACTCAACTGGAATTCACACATTGACAAAACACTTTCCAAGGCTACATCGTGTCTATGGGCATAACGTAGACTCTTCGGAAAGACCTGGGGGCTACAGCCAAAAATAACTTACTGGCTATACACAGCGGTCATAAGAACCATTGTCACATATGCATCGTTCGTATGGTGGACGAAAACAGCAGAAATAAGAACGCAAAACAAGCTGCAAAAACTGCAGCGGTTAGCGTGCTTGGGCATAAAAGGGGCTATAAGAAGCACCCCGACTACTGCCCTGAAGGTAATCCTGAATCTCCCTCCTCTTCACATAAAATTGTAGAAGGAGGCATTACGGCTCCAAGACACACAAGAACAATTACCTGGTGATCTGAAGGGACACCTGGGGATTCTGAGTTACATAGCGCCAGAAATCTTATCACAACCATCGGATACAATGCTGCTTAAGTTTGATTTTCATACACCCTTCGAAGTGGCCATAGAAGACCGCACCATCGTAAAGGGAAAAATAAATCAATCCGACCAAAAATTCCCCATTTGGTACACGGACGGATCAAAATCGATTGAGGGAACAGGAGCAGGCATATATGAACCCAAGTACTTTTCATCAATGCCTCTAGGCTCTACTCCCACAATCATGCAAGCAGAAACACTTTCTGTAAACCTGTGCTGCCAAGAGGGACTATCAAGGAAACTCGAAAGTGCATAGATTAACATTTTAACGGACAGTCAGGCAGTGTTTAAAACTCTAAACTCTTACAGTTATCGGAGCATCTCTGTCTGGGAATGTCCATCCTCGAAGCAACTTGCTGAGAGGACAAACTTTTCCTGTGGTAGGTGCCTGGCCACGAAGGCATGCAAGGAAATGAAGCCGCTGACGAACTGGCTAGATCAACTGCTGGAATCCCACCCATCGGACCTGAATCGTTCTACGGTCTAAGCAAGCCGCACAGACGATAGGAACTGGAACGGTGGGAAGAATCTACCAGGAAAGAATACTGGAGGAAAACTCCAGGCCAAAGGCAAGCGAAGAAGTTCATTGACTATTCGCCAAAGAAGACAAAATAGTTTCTTGATCTCGCGCTGAGGACTATAACAGGCCTTCTTACTGAACACTGCCCACTGAGATACCATCTCAGTAAAATGGGTAAATCGGAAACGGCAACACGCAGAATGTGTGAAAACGGCGATGAAACTGCCGAACATATTCTTTGCAGTTGCATCGCAACTGCCCGTCGAAGACATATAAACTTCGGTAGCGACAAGCTAGAGCCGCACAAAGTAAAAGCGAAAGCTTCCTGCGAGATTCTTAATTTTGTAAGGGAACTAGATCAGGGAAATGAATAAGGAAGAAGGGTTACGAACAAAAGACCAACTTGGTAGCAGTTCCGAAAGGCTTGCAAAGCCAAACGAGTCCCTCTAATGTAATGTAATGTAAATTTAATGGATTCCAGTTCAGTGCGGCTTGGCAGGGCTACAGCACGGCGCAGACTTATCTTATGCGTCAACCTGTACACCACCTTTGACGTCGGCTAAATGAAGTGGACCAGACATTGTCGATTAAGGAAATGTGTACTTTTCAGTACTAGAATTTTGTCCGCGCAGCTTCACTCATCAGTATATATTTGCTCTATTCAGTTTTACACCCAGTAAACGTACTTTACATTCAAGGACAACACGAAGATTTTCATTTTATGAGGGGCATATCTGCTCCTATCAAAAACAAGCAGTAATTAACCATCATGGCTGGATTTCATCGTATTTCATAGCAAATTTCCATTGTCCTAATATCTTAGTGGAATCTTCCAACCTCATCATCAATAACAGCTCTCAAATTTTCAGGAAAAAAATATCATTTTGGGACCTTTGTTGTTTCTGGGACCTTTGTTGTTTCTTCTTTTCATTAATGATCTACCAGATCATATTATAGTAGAGACATTAATGCTAATCATTATTTTTGTTGATGACACTTCATTTGGTGTCACAGCGCGGAGTCCTGAGGAGCTGGCAAGTGCTTGTAAAAAAATTGTTAACTCTTTCAACTGTTGGTGTCATGATAATGCTCTAATTTTAAATGTTGGTAAAACTGAATGTTTGTTCTTTGGTTTGAGAAATGCTGGTGAGAGACATCTGATTGTGGACAGTGCTTTAACATCTAAATCATGCACAAAATTTCTTGGTATTCATGTCGACAGTGGACTGACATGGTCAGAACAGGTTGAGCATGTGTGTAGGAAATTGAATAAAGCTTATTTTGCTATAAGTAAAATAAAAGATTCGCTGCCAGTTACGTCCCTGATGACAGTGTATTACAGTCTTGTTCATAGTCATTTGTCTTATAATGTTGTATTATGGGGGAATTCAGTGGATGTAAATAGGGTTCTCATTCTTCAGAAACGAATTCTGAGAATGATGTTCAATATAAACCCCAGAATGTCATGTAAACCTGTTTTCATTGAGAATGCCATTTTGACATTTCCATGTGTGTATATTTATAGATGTTTAGTGTATTTAAGGGATAATGAGGCTAACTTTTCGAAACTCTCTATGTATCACGATTATGCAACTAGAAGTCAGTCAACTCTTCTCTTGCCGAAACATCGTACTTCAAAATTTGAGAACTCTCCAACATACCAGAGTATCAAATTTTTCAATACTTTACCTCACCATCTGAGAGTTAAGCCTACCAAAGTGTTCAAATCTGTTCTTAAGTCTTTTCTTCTGAGAAAGGCATATTATTCTATTAAAGAATTTATGGAGGATGATACTCTCTCATGACATGTCCTATATACCGATGTATCTTGTAGGATAAATAAATATTATTATTATTATTTATTATCGTGGACTTATGCACTATCTCAGCTGTTAGCTGGATATAATTTACCTTTCCCAGATTCAGCAATCAAAGGGAATCGGCTCGATTACAATAAACTTGACATAAATTTCCTAACTATCCTACATGTATTAAGAATTACAGCTTTTTGCATTTCTATATAGGTATTCTTATGCAATTCTAATTTCTTAAGGCTATCATGCAAAGTTTTGGGTATTAACCCAGTGGAGGATACGATGACAGGAACAATATCTATTTTCTCGAGGTGCCACATCTGCTTGATCTCAATAGCAAGGTCTGTGTATTTGGACTTTTTCTCCTGGAACTTATTCAGCACGTTGTTATTATTCGGTATGGCGACATCCACCAGCATTGCTGTTTTGGCTCTCTTATCATACACCACTATGTCCGGCCTATTATTCGTCACCGTTCTGTCAGTGATAATAGGCCTATCGTAGTATAATTTGATAGAGTCATTTTCCAAATACAGGCGCCGGTTGATACTTGTAATATGGCTGGAAGGTATTCAGAAGTCCGTACTTGTGTGCAAGTTTCTGATGGATAATGTTGCACACTTGATTATGCCTGTGAAGATAGTCTGTATTGGCCAGTTGTTCACATCCGGACGTAATATGCTGTATAGTCTCCGATCTTATATGGCATTTTCTGCACCTATCTGTTTGTAATGTTCCGTCTTTCATAATAAATTTTTTTTAGTTGTTTGTAGCGATCACTTGGTCTTGGATGGCCATAAGGAATCCCTCTGTTTCCGCGAATAATTCTCCTTTCATCAACCATTTGTTGGAGGCTTCTTTGTCGATGTGTGGTTGATTAATCTCATGGTGATGTCGTCCATGCAATTCCTTTCTTGACCATTGCTCTTGCTTTTCAGTATCTGATAGGAACGGTAGATTCAGAAGGTCATCTCTGGTAGCAAGATTTAGAGGTGTATATCCCTTATCAGCCAACGATACCGCTCTATGTAGGTCAGAAGTGAGAGCTTTTTCTGAGAAGAATTCTCTGAGATTTTTTATCTGTGCGGTGTGTAAATTGACTACATCTATCAATCCGCGTCCTCCTTCTTTCCGCTTCAAAGTTGTTCGTATCACAGACGATTTTGGATGATGGTTGTTGTACTTTGTTAGCATCGTTCGGGTCTGCCTTTGAATATCATCCAGTTCTGTCTTAGTCCATCTGATTATTCCAAATGAGTAAAGTAAAACTGGAATGGCGTAGGTGTTAATTGCCTTGACTAAATTCCCCGAGTTCAACATCGATTTCAGCACAGACTTCAGACGCTGACTGTATTCTGAACGAATCTTCTCCTTTGATTGTTTTTGGTCTAGCAATCTGGCTTGTTGGTATCCCAGATATTTGTATGTTTCGCCATCTCTCATGCACTGTATAATATCACCGTTTGGAAGTTGTGTTTCACCATCTATAACTTTCCTCTTTGAATGTTCAGGGTCTTACATTTTCAATCCCGAATTTCATATGAACATCTGCCGAGAACTCACTGACAGTTTTCAGCAAATCATCCAATTGCTTCTTGTTCGAAGCATATAATTTGATGTCATCCATATACAGCAGGTGGGAGATTGTATGATAATTCCTTTCTGCTTTTATCCTAAATCCGTATCCTGTTCTATTGAGCATTGAGGACAATGGGTTCATTGCCAAACAAAACCATAGTGGACTCAAAGAGTCTCCTTGAAAAATTCCACGACGTATGGGTATCTCGTCGGTTTTAATTGATTTATTGTTCATGTTGACCTGCAGAGACGTGCGTCAGTGAGTCATTGTTGTCTTCAAGAACTCTACCAGGGATGGGTGAATTTTGTATATCTGCAATACTTCAACAAGCCAAGAATGGGCGGTACTATCGAATGCCTTCAGATAATCGAGAAAAGCTGAATGAACATTGCGATGCCCTACGTGTGCCTGTTTCATTATCACAGAATCGATGATGAGTTGTTCCTTGCACCCGTGGTGTTTCTTTCTGCATCCTTTCTGCTCCTCTGCTAATATATTGTTGTCGTCAAGGTGTTGGTATATTCGATTGGATATGCATGAGGTGAGTATTTTGTAGAGTGTTGGCAGGCACGTGATTGGCCTATATTGAGACGGATCCTGTGTTCTATCGCTCTTAGGTAGCATATATGTTAAGCCTTGCGTTAGGAAAGTGGGTGTTTTCTTGGGATGTTGAAGAACATACGTGAGCTGTTTCGCTAGGGCTCCATGGAGCTTATCAAATTTCTTGTACCAGTAGTTGTGGATATTATCTATACCTGTGGCCTTCCAATTGTTGGTCGCTCGAACTACTGTTGTGATTTCTTCCTCCGTTATTCCATCGAAGTCCATATGTCTGATATCGAGGATATCGAGGCGTTCTTTCTTATTATTATTATTATTATTATTAATATTATCAAATGTGAATGGTGGAAATAAATTTTTAATGAGATGCGGACACAAAACGATTTGTAGACATCTAAAAATTGATTAACTAATTGTTGGTAGTTTGCATCCATATTGTTGTTCAAAAATCCTCTCACAACATTTACAAATGAGTTCCAGCAATTTTCTGATTTGTGGTCTAATAAAAATTACTTCATTAAATTTGGCATCTTTTTTCAAATTCTTTCAAATATTTGAATCCATCGCCATCTTCATTATTATCACAAAGTTTTTCATCAGCCCAACTTTAATGTGAAGAGGAAGTAGGATCACCGTTTTGGGGTGTTCAAGAAATCCAAACTCAACATTTTGAGATCCTGGTTGAAAATCATTTTTTCCTGGCCAAATTTTCTTTATAAAATACTAATTTACTGCACGACTGTCCCATTAACAAAGAAAGCACAATACTTTGTGAATCCTTCCTGGAGTCCCACTGAAATTCCTATAACCTTTAAGTCACCACGTATTTTCCATTTATTCCATCCAAAACACTGCGCAGATTTTCATGAATTTCTTTCATTGAATCACTGAATGGGCAACTAGAATAGGGGGTTTCTAATTTCCATTATGCAATTACACGGTTTTTTAACTGCATTTAGACGACTCTATAAGTAGACGCCACTCAGAGGGAGAATGCTCAATATCAAGCTACTGCATTAATACATCAATATCCGAATACGAACAACACGAATTTTCCGTACTGTAGAATGAATGTATGTATAACACAATTTGTCAACAGAGCTTTTGTAACTGCGGGTCGTTTGTCTCGACATTTCCTTAGTTAAAACACTTTCATCTCTACTCTCTTCGAAACTGAATAGAAGAGTGTTTCATAATCTTATTTCTATGTAAACTATTGTAAATAAGAGTTCAGTTATAGAACTTATTCCAGCTTATGTCTTCTCATTTCATTTACTAGCTGTAAATGTAAAAGGATCTTTTGAGTTATTGGGAAGCGGTAACTGTTAGGACTTTAGGAATATTTTCCACTAAAAGGGTATTGTCATTAAACTATCAAATTTTCGATTTGAGAGGCTGCAAATTTTTTGAGCAATATTTCTATTTCATAGAAAAACCTAGTTTATAATTCTATCAGACAATAGGCATCCCCCGAGCCATTGGGACTTAGGTCGGATCCTTGTTTCCCTTTGGGATCAAATATGAAGTACAGATATCCCCTACTGGGTATAATTACGTATGTTGAAATTTAATTTAGCACAAGCCATTTCAATGATTCCATGACTGATTAATCTTTCGCGTGTTTTCAATCTCCATAATTTTCAGATTCATGTATATGTTTAGTATGTTATGAAAATAATTATTTCCAAATATGACATACTATAATAACTATGGTAATGAATTAACAGAAATACATTAGTACGCTATGAATAATATATGATTTTATTTCCACCTTTTCATTTGTATTAATACCGCAACATATGTAGAAACGACACGACATATACAGGGTGTTCCTGATAAGAGTAGAAATAAATTTAAGGTGGATTGTCGATATGAAGGGCATCTCAGAACACCGTATATGCATGTTCTCAGCAGACTTGTAATAGAGTTACAGGCTGTTTTCTGAATTTCGACGAAAGACCATAGCGGGATAAGATGGTCAAAATTGCCGAAGAACGATTCGTTACAGCAGGTATCAAATTCAATAAAGAATGTAGAAAGATTCCTACAAAAAAACTTCAGCCCTCTAGGGGCTCTACAGTCAATATTATAGGTTATGTTCTCTTTTTTCGTAATTATTTTTTTACTGGGTGCGGTTTCAATAGAAAGAATCTGAAAAAATTCATGGGGGTTCACCTTTTGGTCATAATAAACCATAATTTTTTTTTAATATTTTCGATCAAATATGCGCCCAGGAAAATTAATTGAAATTTTCAACTGTTCTTAGGTTATGTTTGAGATTTTTGGTTATGTTGAGAGTTTCTGTATAGGCCTTTAGCTTTCGATGCCTTTAGCTCTTCTTCACCTATGAATGAAGTTTGTAGTGTACCAGAGCTAATCAGCAATCATTTAAACACTAGATTTTGAGGTTATATGTCAAAAAAAGTAATGAACAACAGTTTTTTAATTCTCAGGTTGATAAATTGGTTTTAAAACTTAATTTTCACTTGTAAATGAGTTTTTCATTGTGTTAGAGTGAATTTAAAATTATTAACTGATCTGATTTTGAGGTTATGTACCAAATAAGTATCAAAAACGATGTAAAAACTGATTTTTGCGTTTTTTGGGTATGGCGCACCATGAAAATATCCATTATAGTGTCAATATTCGAGAGAACGGAAAATAGACACAAAATAGCACTAATTTGAAGTTAGCCTAAAATTTCAATAATAACCTAAAAACAGTTGAAAATTTCAATTACGTTTCTTGGGCACATATTTAATCGAAAAAATTCTAAAAAAATCATGGTTGTTTATGACCAAAAGGTGAACCTCCATGAATTTTTTCAGATTTTTTTCATTGAAACTGAGCCCGTACAAAATAATTACGAAATAAGAGAACATAACCTATAATTTCGCCTGTAGAGCCCCTTAGAGGGCTGAAAATTTTTTTGTAGGCATCTTCTTACGTCCTCTATCGAATGTGATACCTGCCGAAACGATTCGTTCTTGAGCAATTTTAAGCATCTTATCCCGCTATAGCCTTTTATCAGCCATATCTTCGTTACCAATCCATCAAATTCTATGAAACTTAGCAGGTTCCTTATTATCCTAAGTATTGATCGGAACCACTATCGAATTTAGAAATAAGTCCAGATTGTCATGAATTGATACGAAGTGCATCCGGATATAAAACACCCTGTATGAATTATATTGAAAAATTTATCTCATAGTAAAGAACAACAAGAACTGTTGATTCAAAAACCAATAAAATAACTTGACACACTGTTCGCAAAGTAGAGCCGTCGGCGTCCCAATTAGATCCAGTTAGTTTATGTAGTATATTGTTTCTTGTTTTCAACTTCAGACATAATTTATCAATATGAAGTTTGAAAGTCAAAGAATGATCTAGCTTTACACCAAGATATGTTGGAGTGAGATTATGAGTTAATAGTGATTGATTGAAGAACACTCTTAGTTACCTATCCTTCTCATGATTATTCAGATGAAAACAAGAAACCACAGTTTTCGAAGGATTTTGACACAAACGCCATTTTTCTAAGAAAATGTTCAGAATTTCAAAATCGGAAGTCAGTGTTCGCTCAATTGTTTTGAAGTCGTAGTGTCGAAAAACCAAAGCAATATCATCAGCATAAATAAACTTTTGTAGAGGAAGTTTCTGGGATGTCAGACATATATAAAATGAAGAGAAGAGGTGCAAGAAAAGACCCCTGAGGTAGGCCATCATTAAGAGCGTGAAATCTACAGCTTCTCTCACCGATAAAAACTCGAAGTCTTCTAACAGATAACACATTTCCAATCAACTTCACAATTTTTCCACACTGGATTAGTTTAATGAGTTTATAAACTAAACCATCCTTCCAAACTGTGTCATATGCCGAAGAGAGATCTACAAATACAGCGCCTATTTTAAGTTTACCCTGAAATCTTGTCTCAATGAAAGTGGATCACCATAAAACCTGCTACAGAATTCGGATTCATATTAGACACAGTTTCTGAAACGGGATCAGCATTGTTTAATTTCCTCAACAGATCCCAGCAACTTCTACAGAATGACGAAAATTCATTAACTCATTCCATCTGCTCTTTTTTTTGGATAGTATGATAAGAAATGTTGAATTATCACCACATGTTCGGGATATTGTACTCAGTCGTCACTGAAATTAGAAACTGTGAATTTCCAAATGTGAAAAAGCCTATAATCATAATTGACAATGGCTTACGTGGGATTTTCGGATGTGCAGAGGGGTCGAACAATTGCTCCCGTGGACGAAGGGGTGACCCAGAAGGATAAAGCGGCCACAATGAAAGTATCACATGGGGTGAATTCAAAACCTACGCCAGATGCGTGGAGCTACAAACTCTGCAAAATAAGCCTAGAAAAAGTCGTATGAAGATCACTTCAAAGAACAAGATCGTTTTTGTGCCAAATTGCAATACTCAAAAACAATTGCGGGAAGCAACAGGCATCATTGCATTAGTCGAAACGATACGTCAAAGACTTCGTTTAAGGGGTTTATACAGCAGAAGACCCTTGAGAGTTCTAGAGCTAACCAGACAACAAAAATTAACAGAATTAATTGGTGTATCGAGCACAAAAATTGGAACATTGATAATTGGTGAAATGCCGGGTTCGTGTTTTAAGGGGTCGTGGAGGACGAGCTAGACTAGCAGTGTGATGTTTTGGGGTGGCATTATGCTGAGAGGCAAAACAGATTAGATTGTGCTGGAGCCCATAGTGAGAATCTGGCGAGGTGCCCACGGTGAGAATTTAACTTTTATACAAGATAAAGCTCCTCCGCATACCTCAAACTCGCACGACATTATCGTGAAACAGAAGGGTTCGCTAATTTGCTCGCTCTCCGGATTTTAATCCTATTGAACATTTATGAAATAATCGCAATAGAAAAAATTAGATCGTGCCAGGATAATCTAAGAATCCCACAACAGCTCATCAAGCCGCCATAGAAGAGTGGCAGAATAACACCCCAGAGGAGGTCGAAAACCTAATCGGATTCAGGCTTGTATCAGGGTAAGCGAAGGTAATACAAGCTACTGAGGTCGAGAAAAAAACACCTACTCCGTGAATTTTCAGTTTTTTACTACATCCGGAGAGTCTCTTAATTTCTTCTATTTGTTTCTTTCTTAAAATAAACCTTAATTTATTTTTTCTTCAATTGAAATATCTCACAAAAGGATCCATTCTAACAATCTTTCCAAATTTACGGAATCCCTGAAGTTATATTCAAAATATCAGGACAAAAACGGTCGTGTATTAACAAAATAAACGTGAAAAGCTGACAAAAGTGTTCTTCCTTTTCAAAATTTAAAATGAATATGTCATCAATAATCTAAAATAACAAGAGACATCGTTTTCAAAATCTCGATAGGAGTTTTCGACACACCTGGTACACATCAAATTTTGTCATTCTGTACACGTGCAGTGTGTTCACAGAAATTAATTTTCAAAATTGTAAAAACTGCGTCGGCAGCACCCACCAACGCCACTGAAGTAAATTGAATTTTAACGAGCCGGGTTTAATGTATTTCACCCAGCAAAGGATTTCAAATATTTGTTTCATTAGGTCAAACATAATGATAAAGATCATGTGTCAAGTTCAATGCTATTCAAAGCAAACACGAAACGCAGCAAAACTTCGTTGTTTATCTTGGCTTCAATTAAAAATTCATTTACATCGAAATTAATTTCAAATATAAGATACGATATTTAAT
This sequence comes from Cryptolaemus montrouzieri, assembly GCA_013387265.2. Classification (NCBI taxonomy): domain Eukaryota; kingdom Metazoa; phylum Arthropoda; class Insecta; order Coleoptera; family Coccinellidae; genus Cryptolaemus; species Cryptolaemus montrouzieri. The sequence goes on along the minus strand of JABFTP020000182.1, from coordinate 35,758 downwards.
AATTATTTCGAACATAGAAAAATTCAAAATGTTAGATATGAAAGCGTTCCAACTTTGTGTTGAACTTTTTCTTTCCTATTAACGAAGTGAATTGGTGAGTTTGAGTTTTTAGAATCATCATTGATTAGAAAGGACCACGCACACAGAAATTTTTCTCCTCAAAGAACTTTGATTTACACCTACTAATTTATTTGTAACACGTTTCGACGACACAGCGACTTCATCACAACAAATCATATATAATCATAATAATAATAATAAATAATAATTAATAATTAACACCTACGCCATTCCAGTGTTGCTTTACTCATTTGGAATAATCAGATGGACTAAGACAGAACTGGATGATATTCAAAGGCAGACCCGAACGATGCTGACAAAGTACAACAATCATCATACAAAATCGTCTGTGATACGAACGACTTTGAAGCGGAAAGAAGGAGGACGCGGATTAATAGATGATGTCAATTTACACACCGAACAGATAAAAAATCTCAGAGAATTCTTCTCTGCAAAAGCTCCCACTTCTGACCTCCATAGAGTGGTATCGTTGGCTGATAGGGGATATACACCACTAAATCTTGCTACCACAGATGACCTGCTGAATCTACCGTTCCTATCAGATACTGAAAAACAAGAGCAATGGTCAAGAAAGGAATTGCATGGACGACATCAAGAGATTAATCAACCACACATCGACAAAGAAGCCTCCAACAAACGGTTGATGAAAGGAGAATTATTCGCAGAACCAGAGGGATTCCTTATGGTCATTCAAGACCAAGTGATCGCTACAAACAATTACAAAAAGTTTATAATGAAGGACGGAACATTACAAACAGATAAGTGCAGAAAATGCCATATAAGATCGGAGACTATACAGCATATTACGTCCGAATGCGAACAACTGGCCAATACGGAGTATCTTCACAGGCATAATCAAGTGTGCAACATTATCCACCAGAAACTTGCACACAAGTACGGACTTCTGAACACCTTCCAGCCATATTACAAGTATCAGCCGGCGCCCGTATTGGAAAATGACTCTATCAGATTATACTACGATAGGCCTGTTATCACTGACAGAATGGTGACGAATAATAGGCCGGACATAGTGGTGTATGATAAGAGAGCCAGAACAGCAAAGCTGGTGGATGTCGCCATACCGAATAATAACAACGTGCTGAACAAGTTCCAGGAGAAAAAGTCCAAATACACAGACCTTGCTATTGAGATCAAGCAGATGTGGCACCTCGATAAAATAGATATTGTTCCTGTCATCGTATCCTCGACTGGTTTAATACCCAAAACTTTGCATGATAGCCTTAAGAAATTAGAATTGCATAAGAATACCTATATGGAAATGCAAAAAGCTGTAATTCTTAATACATGTAGGATAGTTAGGAAATTTATGTCAAGTATATTGTAATCGAGCCTATTCCCTTTGATTGCTAAATCTGGGAAAGGTAAATTATATCCAGCTAACAGCTGAGATAGTGCATAAATAATAATAACATGGAACGCCCTCCTGAGCCGAATCAGCCGAACGAATATATGTACTTAGCAAGATCAGAACTCAACAGAGCAATAACTAAATTCAGTGGTAGTAACCCAACTAAAAGACCTAAACTGCCCAAACTCAAGACGAACTAGAACACCAATCTCATCCTAGCAAGCGTAAACTCAGTGTTTGAAGAATATACCGACCAGAACACCTTGGAGAAGATTCACACGTTGATTTACTGTGGAGCAGAAGCGGTTCTTCGACTTCACAAACAACAAATCTCCACAACTCTGATTCAAGCTGAGCCAAAAAGCGGCAGAAAACCACCATGGCAAAAACGACTGGAGAAGGATATTGATAAAATTAGAGCAAAATCGGTCGCCTCATAGAATTCCTGAGAAACAGAAAACCCTCAAGACGCTTGAAATCACATATACGCAAAATTTATAGGAAAATTGGTACAATGACAAAACACCCTGATCACAAACAACACATCGACGTGTATATGGACACTTTAAAATAGAAACTCCAAGCAAAAGCAAAGAGGCTTTCAAGATACGTCAAGTGTACTGAAAGAAAACCCCAAAACCAAAGGTTCCTGCAAAACGCGGCCAATTTTCATAAGGGAAATAACAAAACTGCGACCAACAATAACAGAGAAGTACCAGACGCACAGTGCTTGACCGATTATTGGTCATCACTATGGTCGCACCCCAAAGAAAACAATAGAGATGCGGATTGGATCACGAATGAAAATAATAAAAGTTCATATTGCATTCAAGCCAGTTAGCAAATTGTCAGGCCTACTTTTCAACTCAAAAGATAAAACCGATAAATTCGAAGAATCAAGAGTATACCAATTAATATTCTGAGTGCAATTCCTTTTATATAGGTCAAACAGGACGCTCTTTCAAGGCTAGATACAAAGTGATATAAATATGATTCAGCTTTAGCTGCACATTGTCGGAATGAATGTCATCCTTTTCCAGAACTTCAACAGCTAAAAATTCTTCATTCCTGTGATAAATCTTATAAACTCAATTTCTTTGAATCGATGGAAATTTTCAAGGCATCTACAGTAGAAAGGGTTAAGCTCCTTAACGACCAGGTAGACTTGATTACCTACCAATCACCATTATTCAAGTTACTGTGACCTCTACTAGCATTTTATTGATGGTAATTCCTGTATTGTACATGAGTATTCAGTTTTCATTAGCTTGTTGTTGATAATGGACGTATGTCCGAAACCGGTCCAACCAATGTAAAATTTGTCATTCAATAAATTAGTGATAGTTAAAACATAGTAACTTGTTTTATTTCAATATTCATTATGAATACGAATCTATGATGATGTTTTGATATGGATTTGGGATCAGTATTTGAGGATTAGTTCTCAACAAAATTGAGTGAATTTTGACAGAAATTAATTTTCACTATATTTTGAACGAAGTTCTTTATGTCAGTTACTTCATTTTCAAAAGAGAGTTACCCTAAACATCTAAAGCTAATCGATTTGCTGAATTTGTTCAATACAACTTCAGTTTTGCCTATTGAATATTTTTTTATCGAAACGTGGGAGTTTTAATGAAAATAATCCCGGAACAAAAGAAGGCTCCGTTTCAGTGAACCTCGCATCACGGAAATAGGGAGAATTCCACTAATTCAGAGTTTACAAAGGCGAAGTTTTGTTTTTCACTTTCAGGAAAATTGAAGGAATACAAATGAGACTCTGTTGCATTCGGCAAAAGTTTATGATTAACTTTTGGGGTCCTAAATCCGAGAAATATTTAATATTCCATTGTAATATAAGTTTCAATATTTGCTACAACAAATCTCGGTGCTGGATCAGAATTTTAATTGCTGGAAATTAAGAGTAGTTTGAAAGTTTGGATTTGAGTTATATATACACAAAGGAGAAAATGCAGGTTGAGCTAATAAATATTTTCAATGCGTTGGAGAACAACTACGTTCTGGGAGTTGTTATTATTTCGTATATTGCACTATTATATTTTTATTGCCTCGATTTGCTTGAGGCAATATGGACTTCTTATGTTTTTCACTGGAAAGGAGAATGCACAAATCATTATTAGCAATTAAGAAATTAATTTATTCATTGTAATGAAAAAGTATTATAGATAATGGAAAATTGAACTACATGGATGGCTTAACCCATTAATGCCTATGATATGATTTATCATATCCCAGAGACGACCGCTTTACAGGTTCAATATTCGTGTAACGAATTAGCATTAGTACAAGTCTGTCTTCGATTCGGTGCGGAACGTGGAAGTATAGTGCGTAAAAAAAAGTTTCTACACCCGAAGGAAGTGAGGAGAGATTTTATTTCGCTTCAATGATGCCGCTAAGGTGAGATTTGATTCATTTTTTCCTACAAAGATTGATCTCGTTTTGTTTCCATTCTGGAATTTTAACAATGAAGCTTCATTTTATCAGATTACGAGCTCAGAAAGTTTATTTTTGGATATATGTATGAGCTAGGAGCTCGCAATTGTAGCACATGATATATCATATCATAGGAAGTAATGGGTTTGTTCTATTGCAGGAAACGCAAGTATAACCCAGAGGATCCTCAAGCTAATGAATTATATTTCCGAATTAAGCGAAGTGGATGAAGATTATTTAAATGTAAAAAATTGTGATCATCTCGACTTTATGTTATTTCCACCTAAAGATGAACAAGACAGCGAAAGAGATGACGGTCCAAGCGACAAAGAAGGAGATTTCGGACTTAAAGATATTGGCAAAGGAATTCTGAGGCAAACGATGGAAATATACGCCGTTGGTGGAGATAATGGTACAGAAATGGTTGAGTTGAATATTCCTCAGAATAGTGATGATAATGGTACTGAAACGTTTGAGTTGAATGTTCCTTAGAATAGTAATGATAACTAACCTTTGACAAAGTTTGCAATGAAATTCAAAAACAGTACGAAAACAAACTAGCACCCACCAAACGAACGACGTCAGGGTGAGCATACAATAAAGAATAGAAAGAAGAGGAACTGGCATAATTAAATTTTGAAAGAACGCGAAGAGAACTTCTCTCGAAAAAACTCCGGCCCAACATAGTCAATACTATAAGGGATCAAAATTTAATATCACTTGATTTATTCAAAATGTTTTTTTCTGAAACATTTGTTCAAAAAATTTGCGACGAAACACAAAGTTATGCGATCTTCGAAGGCAAGCATTCGTTTTCTGTTACCACTCGAGAAATGTATATCTATTTGGGAATATTGATTTTATCTAGTTATTGCAAGTTGTCGTTCAGGAGATTGTTTTGGCAAACAAAGTCTGATACTTTCAATTCCCTAGTGAGTAACAGCATATCACGAGACCGATTTGAAGCTATACATCGTTACTTACACTTCAATGACAACAACACAATAGATCAAAATAACAAACTGTTATAAGGTTCAACCCCTGCTAGATCAACTGAACCATATTTCTCAGACTTTGGCTATACCGTTAGGAGAAAATTTTTCCTTAGATGAAGCAATGGAGCCATATTTCGGTCACCATCATATGAAACAATTCCTAAGAAGGAAACCAATAAGATACAGTTTCAAATTTAGGTGCCTAACAACAATTGAAGGCTATTCATTGAAATTCGATCCATGCTGTGGTGTAGGAAATAAAAGGGAGGGGAAAACTTTGGGTTCGTCGGTATCAGAAAATTTATGTCTACACTATTTGCCCCATGGTAGAACTGTTTTCATGGACAATTTCTCCAACTCCTTACAGTTGCTAGATACATTGTAGGAAGAAAACATAAATTGCACAGGTACCATTCGTTTCGATAGAGTTGAAAAAGCGCCCTTGAAAGAATTGAAGAAAGAACCACGAGGAAGCTTCCATGTTCTACAAGATTCTGATAAGTCAATTTCATTGATATGGCGGAACGACAACAATGTTGTCGAACAAAAATAACGATCAGCTGTGCCTAAGTAAGGTAAAATGCAAGCGTTGGTCAAAAAAAGAAAAATCATATACGCAGGTTGATCAACCTACCCTCATAAATATATATAATCAAGGAATGGGCGGGGTCGATATTTTCGACCAAATGAGGTTGTATCCGTATACGTTCCAAAAAATGGTATTGGCCATTTGTTCATTTTTGTATAAATGGAGCAATGGTGAATATGTGGATCCTTTATCGACATGCTTTTCCAAAAATCAGTTTATTGGAATTCACCAGAAGAGTCGTTGTTTCAATTCTGACTAGTCCTGAACATACGTCTGGACCAAAACCACGTAGCATTCGAAATGTTTTGACAGAAGTGAGGTTTGATGGGGTAGATCACTTAGTTTCTTTGATTCCAACTCAGAGATAATGCGCTCAGTGTAAAAATGTACGAAGTTCATTTGTTCCAAGTGCTATGTTGGACTTCACCCAAAGATTGTTTCATGTTATATCACAAACGACCATGAATGTTGTCTTCATCATTTCAGAATACTTTCCTAGTTTTTCATTATGACTAATCATTAGTTCTGTTATAAATTCTTCCAATAGAATATTTTTGTATTAAACTCACCAATGCCTATGGTATGATATATCATATGTTAATTGAAAGGTACTTTCAGTAGAATGGTGTATCTCAAAGTATTGTTCTCGTATTTTATATCAATAAAGGAAGGAGTATTTTCAATTTCATCAATTTTCGCGAAGAAAAATTACCCAGGCATTAATGGGTTAATGTCATTTTGATGTGTCAAAACACAAATGGAGGAATGCACAATACGTAGAACGGATAAACATTCAAAACATGTCAAGCCTTCTACGATCGACCCTCAAGTGTACTAAAGTAAAAGCCAGCGCCTGCCTGATCTACGTTATCTAACATAGTTGAATTTTTTCAGTAATTCACTCTAAAACAGAGTACTAACCTTGGTACCTTCGCCAGGTATCAGAAAATAATGTCCACAATAAGTCAACACTCTCACCTCGAAGTATAAAAGCTGAGATTTACACATAATCTTCAAATTACTATTTAAAGTTAATGTTAAAGAAGCCAGACACTTCTTGATGGTATTGCTCACGCATATGACCAATGTAACAGATTTTCAATCAAATTCTTTGTTGGATTGAAAATTTTCATTCAGTAATATTACAAAATGAATATTATCGAATTTACATTTATTCATTTAAGTTAATAACAATTCTTCACATGAACTCAAGTTAGGAATCCGCACTGTGGGACGGGCTCTCGAACAACTGAACTGCAAGAAGGCAGTTGGTCTAGATGAAATATCACCAATCGTCCTGATAAAGTGTGCTCCCAAACTGGCATCCATTCTCAACCGTCTGTTTCAGATTTCTTATCAAATCCAGACTTTTCATAGCAGCTCGAAGATAACGAGAATTCCGATCCCAAAGAAAGGAGAAGTCCTCAGCCCAAAATTACCATCCTGTTGCAATTATTTCCATTGTGTCCAAAGTGATGGAGAGTGTCATAAATGATGAAGTGATCAAATATCTTGAGTTGCAGTATGGTTTTAGCAGGCAGTTCTGCTAGCCTACGTCACCCATGTTTGTACATCAACGATGGAAAAGTATGGGGAATCTTTCGATAGGGGATGGCATGCAGTCTTGTTGAATAAACTTGCTGCATATGGCTCTTCCGAAAAGTTTCGGGGTTGGGTAAGTACCTTTCTTTCAAATAGATCAATACAAATTGTGGTCGACGGTATAACATTCAATTGTTTCCAGTTGCAAGCAGGAGTACCTCAGGGATCCTTTCTTTCGCCAACTTTGTTTCTGTTGCAGATGAACGATCTTCTGTCATCTGCAGACAATAAGCTCTTCGGTTTTGCAGTCGATTGTACCCTGGTTTCGTCTTTCAGTAGTCTGTGACTTACTACAGATACGGAATCTCAGCGTCAGAGACTTACGAAGGATATCTGGGTGAGCTTCAACGCGAGCAAGGCGCAAGGAACTATGTTTTCTAGAAAGGAGGTCCCCGCTGCAGAACCTCCTCTAATGATGCAAGGCCAACAAATTGCATCCAAAGATTCGATACACCTCCTCGGAATAACAGTCAACTCCGGGTTCTGCTGGCATGAACATGTATCAGCAATAGCTAAGTTGCTTAGTTTTCTTTCAAGAGCCAAGCGATATTTCGCGTCATCTCAGCTGTTGCTTCTATAAAAGGCGCAGATTCGACCTGCTTTGGAATATTGTTCCCATGCATCTGGATCTGCGCCCAAACATTCGTTGCGGATGTAGGATAGGTTAGGTTAGTTAGTAGGTGCACCTCATCGACCACCCAGAGATCCCCGCGATCTCCAACCGCTAGCTCTCAGGAGACAAGTTGCTAACCTTTCTCTATTTTACATATACATCCACAGAAGTTGCTCCAGGGAACTGAAAGACCTTGTTCAGGAAAACTCATGTTTTGCCGCAACTCTAGACTGGCAAGAAGTTCTCATCATATGGCGGTACATTTAACGACCCTCGAACCTCTCTCCATAGGAATGTTTTTTGTTTACAAGGCCAGTGAGTGTGGAACTCCGTCCAACATCTTCCCAACATCCTACAAATTGGCCCTCTTCAAGAAGCGAGTAAACAGACACCTCAATTCTCCCCAGGCGCCCACTCATGTGGTGTAACAGGTTCGCCTATTCCTGGGTAGAGCGCATAAAAAAAGGTACTGCATGTATCCTTTCTTTAATACCCCGAAGATATGTCGAAACCCATGTTGAATATTGATCTGTAACTCTCTTATGAAACATAATTGTTTTCGAATTTCTTTTCGGACATTTGTACATTTTATGCATCTTTTTCACATTCAAGTCTTTGGATAAGTATAACACAGGTTTACAAAAAGTTTTCTTTTTGTGTGACTAATTCTTTGTTATAATTTGCATCATTAGTCTGCAAAACATGGCTCCAGAAAAAAAACACCTTGTAGATTCTAGTCAAAATTAAGTATTTGTAATAATGGAGGCTGTGAAAAATAGCTTGCTTTCCAAATTTGGACTGAATATCTCGAAAACTGCAGGAGTTTTGAAGAAAAAACCAATTTTTTCCGAAAATTTCAACACCCTGTAGCTCCGTAACGAAGCTTTTGCGAACCTCATTCTTTTTCTTAGAATTGCACGTCCATTTACCGACTCAATTGTGACATACAATTGTGTAACATCCTGTATATTTTCTCTGCCCTTAACGTTCTCTTTTCCAGAATGAAAAACTACGATTGTAGATCTACTAATTCTCAACTAGATGGCACTATTATATAATTTTGCCGGTAGCTTGACATTGCGCCTACTCTCCTTGTGCCATTCAATTGATTTTTATATACAGGGTGAACCAGAATAAGGTATCAATATCTCGGAATTTGATAGATCTCGTCGAAAAAATTTCATAACTTTGTATACAATTTTTTCCTGAATCGCATTCCTGCTGAGATATTTACCCTGAAACTTCAAAATAATAAATTGTTTTTTTTTACTCCTTTTTCCTCAACGGAATTTGCTGAAATTCAAGACATTTTTTGAGTAAACAGTATTTCATGGGATGTTGCTGTTAGTTTTTTAATTTCGCCCCATATGCGCTCAGGGTGAACTACCCCTAACACTCGTTACCTTCTAAATGTTTAGGGGATTATTTTTCAACAAATCTAATACAATTTTTCGATCTTTCAAAGTTTTTTACGTAAAAAAGCTATACCTGTCAGACCTCGAATAAATCAGAAACGAGAAAAACCAGCTCAAAAAGCCAACGATATTTCTAGTAAAAATATTTTCGTTTATTTAATTTATAATTTATCTTAATCATTTAAACGTTACTACATAGACACTGTTGACATTATCTGTTGAAATTCATGATCGCTAACTCTTATGCAAGATCAAACTATTGAAACAAGAGATTTTTGTATTTTAATATAAATTTGAAGATTGTTTTTCTCATGAAATAATGAATTATTCTCTAACGCAGCAAATCTCTATTTCTTCCCTAACCGTTAAGCTAAAATGTGGTACAGAATCATCATGCATAAACCTCATATGGTGCCATACTAAAATAGTTAATGATATCCTGCGAAATAATACTTTTTCCTTCATCCAGCGATACACATGGCCACCCAGATCAGCAGACCTGAATCATTTAGATTTTAGTTTCAAGGGCCATCTAAAAAGCCAAGTTTACGCTGTACTCATTAGGCATAGAGAATAATTTATTATTCTAATGACATAAAAAACAATCTTCAAGTCTATATTAAATTTTGTATAAAAGTAAGTTGTTATTAATTTGAACAGACAATGCAATTAGTGTCTATGTAGTAAGGTTTAAATAATCAAGATAAATAATACATTGAATAAATAAACACATTTTTATTGAAAATATCGGTGCTCTTTGAGTCCGTTTTTCTCGTTACTGGTTCAGTTTTTCGAGATCTACATTACAGTTCATTACATTACATTACATTACATTGGAGGGTGTAGCTTGGCTTTGCAAGCCTTTCCGAACTGTGACCAAGTTGGTCTTTTGTTCATTACCCTTCTTTATTTATTTCCTCTATCTAACAAAATTAAAGTCTCCCTGGGAGCTTTCGATTTTACTTCGTGTGGCTCTAGCTTCTCGCTACCGAAGTGTATATGTCTTTGACGCTCTCTTCACATATTCTGCATATTGCAGTTTCCGGTTTGCCCATTTCACTGGGATGGCATCTCAGTGGGCAGTGTCCGGTAAGGAGGCCTGTTATAGTTCTCAGCTCGTCCCTAGAGAGGTCGAGAAGCTGTTTTTTCTTCTGAACTTTTTCGCTTGCCTTTGGCCTGGTGTTTTCCTCCAGTATTCTTTTTTGCTAGATTCTTCCCACCGTTCAAGTTCCTATCGTCTGTGCGGCTTGCTTAGACCGCAGAACGGTTCAGGTCCGATATGTGGGATTCCAGCAGCTTAGCTAGCTTGTTCGTCAGCGGCTTCATTTCCTTGTATGCCTTCGTGGCCAGGCACCCACAACAGGACAAGTATGTTCCACACAGCAATTTGTTTCAAATATTGACGGCATTCCCAGACAGAGATGCTCCAATAACTGTAAGAGTTTATAGCTTTAATCACTGCCTGAGTGTCAGTTAAAATGTAAATCTGTGCACCTTTGAGTTTCCTTCATAGTCCCTCCTGGCAGCACAGGTTTACAGCAAGTGTTTCTAACCCAGAGGCACTGATGACGAGAACTTGGGTCAATATATGCCTGCTGCTGTTCCATCAATCGTTTTTGATCCGTCCGTGTACCAAATGGGGGTCTAATTGATTTATATTTCCCTTCACGATGGTGTGGTCTTATATGGCCACTTCGAAGGCTATATGAAAATCAAACTTAAGCGGCATTATATCCGATGGTTTTGATAACATTCCAGGCGTTATGTAACTCAGAAACCCAAGGTTTCCCTTCAGATCACCAGATGATAGTTTTTTGAGTCTTGGAGCCGTAATGGCGCCACCAACGCCTCCTTTTTCAATTTTATATGAAGAGGAGGGGGATGTAGGATTATTTTCAGGGCATTAGTTGGGGAGCTTCTCATAACACCTGTTATGACCAAGCACGCTAACCGCTGCAGTTTTTGCAGCTTGTTTTGCGTAGTTATTTCTGATGTTTAAGTCCACCATACGAACGATGCATATGTGACAATGGTTCTTATAACCGCTGTGTATAGCCAGTAGGTTATTTTTGGCTGTAGCCCCCAAGCCTTTCCGAAGAGTCTATGTCATGCCCAGGTACGATGTAGCCTTGGAAAGTGTTTTGTCAATGTGTGAATTCCAGTTGAGTCTCTGATCTAGGGTAAACCCTAGATACTTAGCCCATTCCGTGAATTTCAGAGTATGTCCATTCAGAAAGTGGGGCTTCAAGTTCAACTTCAACGTCTTGTGAATGGAATTAGAATGGTTTTGTCTGGATGAATGCTGAACCCTCTTCACCATACCATTCTTCGAGATCTGAAACGAGTAGCTTTTCACGTAAAAACTTAAAAATATTTTAAAATCTTTTCAGATTTGTAAAAAACCTATCCCCTAAAAACTTAGAGGGTAAAAAGGGGTATTTCAACCTGAGCGCATGCGGAGCGAAATCAAAAAACCGAGAACAACATCTTATAGAATACTACTTTTTTTCAACAATGTCTGGAATTTCAAAAACTTCCGTTGACACAGATTTTATCGTAAAAACACAATTTATTTTTATATGAAGTTGTGGCATTATTTTGACGAGATTATTAGAAATAGCAAGAGGCCCAAAACTGAGCCTTGAAATACTCCGATGGTGACTCCCCTTCTACCTGACCAACTACTTCGCATATACATATTGACATCTGTTTTAGACTCATACTTTTCCTACAAATACTGTAACGTGAAAGTTTCTCGAAAAGTACTGAATGAGAGACGCAGTCGAAGGCCTTGGTAAGATCTAAAAATGAGGATAACGAGTACTGCCCTATCTCAAAACACTCATTAGTGTTGGAAACAAACCTAGGAATTGCACCTGTTGTACTTTTGCCTCGTTCTGGAACCGTAATGACTCTGCGAAAACAACAGATTTTCTTCGAAATAAGCTACAATTTGGTCATTCATAATCTTTTCCAATATCTTTCGAAATACAGGGACCAGAGAAATTGGACGATTATTTGAAACATCTTGAATTTCACCTTTTTCAAATAAAGACTTTCGAGAGTTTGAGACACTCTGGGAAAATGTCATCGGCTAAACCGGATACCTTATTCTGGTACACCCCCTGTAGATAAATATGAAAACAAGGTTTCCAATACACTTGAACAAGCAACAAAGTATTTGAAAACGGAACACCATACGAATTTCATTTTCGTCAAATAGTTCACGAGGGACATTTTATTCAGATCCGTTTATTTCAATTGGAAACTTCTCTTGAAAGCATTAAGAAGCCCAGAAAATTGGTTGAAATTTGTGAATATTCGATAAAGGATCAGAGCTCTATATACTGTACATATTTTGTATATTTCGTATATCTGTGAGGCGAAAGAGGAATTTTCTGCTTCCATAATAACAGATTGATTCTGTTATGGATGTATCCGACGATCAACTATGCAGATTGATATTGGATATTCAATATTAAGGTTCGCAAGCTGCGCGCCACCCCTTCATCATATAGACGAATTATTAATTCCCTACTCGAGCTAATGTAATTGGTTCCTAAGTTAAGAAACTTTTAGAATTATTAACATTCCATCAGTGACTGAATGCCATGAAATTTTTATTTAAATCGAGAGTATTCATGAATTATGAAAGTATAAATGAAAAGATACATCCAAAGACGTATTAATCGAAAAAACCGATGACGAAAGCGTTCAATAAAGTATTACTTGAATATTGTTGGGCAGCTTTAGTAGCTTTGTTTTTTACGAAACTATATGGAGTTTTCGATGAAATACCACATGACGCCATAAAATTGTATAATAATAAATTGCTTCAAAAATTTTTCTGAACTTGATATTGATGAGATCGTTTGTAAATTTCTGGATACTTTTTGTCTTTAGCCTTGTAAATAGGAATGATTTCGGCATTTTTCCATATCGACATTGTTATACACGAATTAATTATAAGTATCAGGAGATATTTAGGAAATTACTATGTACAATGAATCGAATTTGGGTCACACCGTACAAATCAGACTCAGTCTTATAGCGCAACTTCTAATGAAGCGTTGATAAACGCTGCACCAACTATAGAGCTTTTCCATGCTGAAATAATTATGTAGAATATTCTGTACACGTTCAGTTGACATCTTGACAGTTTCAGTCATTTTCAATCCGCAACCCTCCAGTAGCATGTTATGAATATTTTCGAATATTTCTTCCTGAACGTGGTTCGTCACTCTTGCTTTCATGTGCTTCTTGAACACTTAAACCCCTCAGATTAAGCTTTGTGTGTAAAGGAGAGGAGTTTCTTGATATAGAAATAATTAAGTCTTTAGTACCATACTAGTGGGTAATGATTTTTCATTGAATTCTGAATAACCTAACTCTCCTAAATGATTATCGAAGCATCAAATTAAGTTTACTTACCTTTGAGTTTCTACAATAAAAATATCGTACATCATATTTTCATATTCCAAATATATAGATTCTTGTGACAGAACAAATGTATTTGTATGTTTCCAGAGTTCAAGTTGATAATATGTTTCTAATTATCCTTCTTATTATTCTCCTTCAGATGTGAGAGAGCACTATATTCTAGATATTCGTCATACTAGCTTCTGGAACAACTCGGCTCGAGTAAGACATAAAGAAGAAGTGTGGAAGAGTTCAATGTTTCTGATCCTTTCATCGAAAATATATGTCTCAAAAATGGTCCTATATTCCAAAATTAAGTCGTAGGATGTCGATTTATTTTCACGGATCTATTGCCGAGATATGTACATGTCTGTATTAGTAGGACGAATGAAAGAAATACCCCAACTTTGTTGCTTGACTTTCCTCAATTTCTTCAATTTCTGGGCGTGAAACTGCAGTCAAATAGAGTACCGGGGCTAACTTTGAACCTAGTTCGATATCTGAGGAAGATGAATTTGCACATTACTTTATCGATTAACAATTCGATTTCGGAAAGAAATGCATACAATTTTCAATAGAGAATGTATCGAAATATATTCATCGAAGGATTTTGCGGAAAATTCGATTCACAAATACGTTTTTGAACAGTTCCAAAGTGCCCATTTAGCAGAGCTAAAGTAAGTTCCAGCACTATATATGGTCTAGAAAAATTGTCGTTTTTGGCAGTCGCTCGAAATGGATATATATATATATATATATATATATATATATATATATATATATATATATATATATATATATATATATATATATATATATATATATATATATATATAGATAGAAAATTCCAAAACAAACTATTCAAAAATAATGAAAAACATTTTTACAAATTTATTTCAGGTTCAAATGAAAATATTTCTGGAAATGGAGTTCCTAAAATTGATATTTTAACTGATTATTGGTCTTCAATTTGGGCAGTGCCAAGGCAACATAATTCCAATGCAAGTTGGATTTTAAATGAAAGGTCTCGATTTTCTAAAATAGAATGCATGCAATTTGAAAAATTTTCAAACGAAGATATAACATCAGTTATTAAACACACAAAAATTGGAAATCTCCAGGTGTTGATGGTATTCATAACTTTTGGTTCAAGAAATTCTCTTGCGTTCATGAAAAATTGGCTGAATATTTTCATTTATAATAAAGAACCCTCAGCTACTCCTTTATTTTTCACACAAGGAATTACTTATTTAAAACCGAAAAGTGATAATACTATTGATCCGTCTCAATATAGACCAATTACTTGCCTTCCAACAATATATAAAACTAACTGCATGTATTACCCAAAAATTTATGCACATTTGGAGAATTATAATATTCTTTCCGAACATCAAAAAGGATGTAGAAAAACACCTTGGTACTAAAGAGTATGCGAGTAATTGATTCTTTTGCTTTGAATCAAGCTCAAACTAAGAAGAAATATTCATACAGCCTTCATTGATTACCAAAAGGCTTTTGACAGTTCTCCCCATTCATGGCTTCAAGAAATTTTGGAAATTTATAAAATTGATAAGACACTTCGTCATTTTCTTGAATTCGTAATGAAAAATTGGAGAACCAATCTTCATTTAAATATTTCAAAACAATCGTTAAAATCCGAAGTAATTCCAATCAAAAGAGGCATTTTTCAAGGTGATTCTTTAAGTGCTCTTTGGTTTTGTCTTTGCCTCAATCCATTATCTCATGAATTAAATGCTACTAGTTTCGGCTTCAAAATAAAGAGTTTATTAACTGAATTCAAATTAAGTCACTTAATTTATTTAGATGATATTAAATTATATGCCGGAACCAGATCTCATTTAAAAAGTCTACTTGAGATTACTTTCAACTATTCCAATGATATTCATATGAAATTTGGGCTTCCAAAATGTAAAAATCTTTCTATTGAAAAAGGAAAGATCACCTCTGATTATATAAAGATTTCCAATATCGAAATCGAGCCAATGCATCAAGGAGATACATATAAATATCTTGGATTTTGTCAAGAGAAGACAATTAACCATAGCAACACTAAAGAAATTATTAGAAGTTCATATTACAAAAGACTAAGAATTATCATCAAGAGTTATTTAACTAGTAAAACCTTTTCAGAGCTATCAACTCCTATGCTGTTCCTATTCTTACATCTTCTTTAGGAATTATTAAATGGTCTAAAACTGATCTAAATGAATTACAATGTCAAACGCGGAAAATGCTCTGTAAATATCATAAGCACCACCCAAAGTCAGCTGTTCAGAGAGTTACACTACCTAGACATCTTGGAGGTCGTGGATTAATTGATTTGAATAATCTTCATAGTAAACAGATTTTTCATCTACGTTCCCATTTTCATGATAAACAGAGAACGTCTAAATTACATGATATTGTTGTTGATTCAGATTATAATCTTACACCTCTGAACTTGACAATGCAAAAGGTAGATTTTGATATATTTGATGATAATTCTAAAAGAGAAAGTTGGATGCAGAAGGAATTACACGGAAAACACCCTAAAGATTTAAAAAAATGATTATATTGATGAAATTGCATCGAATAAATGGTTAGTATCTGGAGAATTGTTTGCTGAAACAGAAGGCTTGGCAATTGCGATCCAGGACCAGGTTGTTTTTACAAGGAATTATAGAAAACATATCATCAAACAAAATATAGATGATTCTTGCCGTAGATGTTTCTGTTCTTCAGAAACAGTTTTTCATATATTATCATCTTGCTCAGTCCTTGCTTCAACAGATTATTTAGAAAGACATAATGCCGTCGCTAATATTATTCACTTCAATCTAGGAATTAAACATGACCTAATTCCCAAAAAGAAAAAATTTCAAAAATATGAACCTGAGATTATTTGTGAAAATGACAAATATAAACTTTATTTTGATAAAACAATTCTGTGCAACAGAGCTGTAAAACACAATAGACCAGATATCGTTCTTAATGATAAACAGAATCAAATAACATATATAATTGATATTGCAATACCCGACACATAATATACAAAATAAATACAATGAAAAATTTCTAAATATATGATGCTTGGCGACGAGATTAAAAAATGTGGAAAATGAAGAAAATATTTATTCTACCGATTATTATTTCTACAACAGGCGTTATTCCTAGAAATCTTCACAAAAGTATTGAGATTTTGGGTCTGAAGAAAAATTTGTTTGAACAGTTACAAAGATAACAGTCATCAAATCTTGTAATATTCTTCGTAGGTTTCTTTCCGAAAATAATAATGAGGTAGAGTCATAGGTTTTCTCTTTAGTTTATACTGCTCAGAATCTCATTTCATATTTTATTTATTTGTTTATATAAATGTAATATAATTAACTGACAATTTTGTCATATTTATATTCAGAGCAGTATTCTATTCGATCGTCACCACTTCACACAAAGGAAACTATTAATGAGTAACATTCAGTGTTACTTGACTAAGGTCCGTACACTGGATTTTTCCGGGAGAAAGCCTCTGACACTACTCGTTGGTACATTGATATCATTGTCTGATGATGCTATAGTATGTATATATTCTGGTAGATTGATATATTCTCATAATATTCAACGTTATCCTAATATATAATTACTCCAGGATATGTTTTAATTATAATCATTGCCTGGCAATGGTATTAATTACCGGGTGGTGGATTTATATTTTTCATGAAATCAGTTTGATTGCATGAACAGATATATGGGCAACTCGTCGAGGTAAAACCCCTATATATATATATATATATATATATATATATATATATATATATATATATATATATATATATATATATATATATATATATATATATAGGTACTTCATCGAAAACTAAACAGAGGCTATATCTACCAAGATATTCATTTCTGATCAAAACTCAAAAACAGGTCAATTTTTGTTTCAAGGGGGCATCTTTTGTGGGTACAAAACTTGCCTGATATATCATCCCCCTAAGCGGGGTTTCAATCCTTGAACATTTTGAATAGGGAAGATGGGTCGAGTGGTGACTCAAAAGAAAGGTTGTATCTTTTTCTACATTTCCTTGAACGAGTTTCTATTTTTAATTGAAAACTGTGAAAGTTACAGGGTGAGCAACTGAAAGATAGGGTAGACTATTTCCTTGAGACCATTCAAGTTTCAGTGAAGTGAAATGGAACAGATTCATTCTTATCAATGGCAGTCATCATCAAGTACCATCCCCATCTCGAATTTCTACCCTTAGAGCAGGGGTGACCACCCTTGAAAATTTGGAAGAGGGTAGATGAGTCGAGTGATACTTTATACTTTGAAAGAAAGGTATTATCTTTGTCTGCATCCCCGTGAACGAGTTTTCATTCTTGATTGAAAACTGTAGAAGATACAGAGTGAGCTACTGAAAAATAGAGGAGACTATCTATCGCCCTGAGCTATTCAAGTATTAGTACAAAAAAATGGAACAGATTCATTCCAGATCAAAGGCTGTCATCTTCCGAAACACCATTCACATCTCAAATTTCATCCCCTAGAGAAGGGGTGACTACCCTGTGTTATTTTTAAAGTCAAATCATAAGGTAAGTTATGTCAGAAGTTGAAAACAAAAACCAATATACTACATAAACTAGCTGGATCTAATTAGGGCGCAGGAGTCTCTACTTTGCGAACTACTGCTTTAGGTTTAGTATATTCAGCAGCAGAATATTGCTGTCAGGTGTGGTTAAATAGTGCAAGATTGATTCTCAGTTGAACTGTTCTATGAGAGTTATAAGTGGATGTATCAGTTCAACTGCTACCCCATGGCCATATTCGCATGAAATAAACTAATCATCTTGGGATAAGTTTTCTCGTTTTCATAAGTTTTTCCGATTATACACGAACTTCAAAATCCACCTTATCTGAGATTGAAATCTAGGAAATCTATTTGGTCGATTGACTTTTTGCGTACACGGTAGGAAAAATTGGGTGTACATTAAATAGTCTTAGGACAGGACATGGTCGTAGTAATAGTATGTTGTTCAAATGGAATACTGTAGAAAATCCGGCATGTGAATGTGGCGCAGCTAAACAAACAATAAGACATTTAGTTCTCGATTGTCCTATTTACCATTTTACGGGTGGGTTTCAAGAAATGCATTAACTGGGTAGAGAATTTCAAGTCTATTTAGGAGATTAGTTTTTGAATCTTGAGGTTATTATGGGCTACACCCTGGAATGGTGTATGAGATGTTCCCTGTTGAAGGGGAGCATTAGTTAAGTCCTTAGACAAGGCTAGGACTACTCCCCCTTAGGGCTTTATTCCCATGGTGTATGTTGATAAGGCAAGGGCTACACCCCCGTAGGGCTTCATTCCCTAAAGGTGTATGAGATGTTCCCTGTTGAAAAACAGAGGAGCATTAGTTAAGTTCTTAGATTCAAGTGAGATTAGACATATAAGAGTTAGGTATATTCGATGAAATATTTTTTCTTTTGCCACTGTTACAGATTTTTCCTGTCCCAATCCCCCTTCTTTTTCACCCTTGTCTTCGTGAAGAAGTCCTGGAAATCATAGAGTGCAACATGAGAATGAGAGAATGAAGCTACTAAGCAGAAAATTTTTGGTACTCTTTTTGTACATACGACACTAAAATAACATAAACAGACAAGCTATTGCTAATGCAATAGCGAAAGGGACACGACAACCACAGGGCTGGTTTTCACTCGTTTATTGAATCATACGCAAGATAGTATGGTTCCCTTGTTACATTTCCTGTGCTCACACTTTAGGGGCAATTGTAGGAGGCATGATGCGAGTTTAGATGTCTGACTAAGGAACGGACATGTTCTGTTTTCTCCTCAGGTATTCTATTTATTCGCTTGTTTTTTACGATTGTGTTTTTCTGACACACACCAAAATTATAGATATAAGCATTTATTGTAAATACAATTATTCGAATTTTTGTAAATCCTCACTTTTCAAAAGAATATATATAGTTGAAATTTCAGTGCAACTGAAAGATATTAATATAATTGCAGTCATTTCGAGTGAATGGACGTACAATATTTGAGATAACACTCATAAACAAAATCGATAAATTCAATGAATACTAAGAATTCCAGCTACGAATTTCTTAGGATGAAAATTATAATAACATGCTTCTATCTAGATACTCATCATTTTCCTGTGAATGGAGGAATTTACAACTTTGTGCTCAATGAAAGGAAATTCGGTATAGAAAGCATTCAGACTTCTAAATGCATAATGAGCCCTAATGACAGGCTTCGGGGGACGGAATGACACGTGTTTCTGAAGTGAGAATAATGGCTCCCATTCCTTTCGTCTTTCTTAATTGCTCTGAATTTACTTTTGACGTTGAATGGAACATTGAGAATGTTCTTTGATTGAGGTTCTACGAATTGTTGTAGTACCAAATTCTGATAATCGTAGGGTCATGTAGGAAACTAATGAAATATTCTGGAGCATGTTGTAACGAAACCTGGGATAGGTACTAACCCAATCAATTAATTAGAGTAAGAGCTCTTTATTCGAGCTTCCTACATTCGCGTTTTCACTAGTGGCGTTTAAAAAATGCGACCCAATTCCTATATTCGATACATACATAAATAACGCGTTGGCAAATTGATTACTAAGCCTAAACTATGTTTTTAAATTATATCGCCACTGCATTAATTCGGCTTTTCCTTTGACATAAGCCGCCTTCGCCGAAATCGTTATTTTTGAGAATGTAAACAGATAAAATGTTTATTGTTTCATTTTCCCATTTGTTAGAAGAATTGTGATAGAGTAATACGTATCTATCGTTGTCTTTCTAATTTTTAATGTCTCGTGAAATAATTAAAAAACAAGTTTCAATATGAAGAAAATCAGTGTTACCGCTTTAGTAAAAATAGAAATTCTTAATCGTTTACACCTTTCAGAGTAGTACGATCGACAAAAAAAACCGAAGATAAAATAAGATCGTCTTTAGCTTCAACTTAACAAACAGCGAAAATTGCTCGTGGTTCAAAATTCAATGTGGTAAACTATAGGCCAATAACAATTATATCTTCTATTGCTAAAATAGTGGAGAAAATCATGGCATATCGAATAAATTCGTATCTCGAAAAGTTTCATATTGTTTCTCCTAATCAATTTGGCTTTCGACCAGGAAAATCTACATAGGATGCCATTAAAAAGATCACTTCGAATGTGTATAAATATATGGATAAAAAGTTGCCGTCATTATGTGTGTTTATCGATCTGTGGAAGGCATTTGACACCGTATGCCATAAAAGATTACTGGAGAAGCTGAATAATTACGGATTTCAGGGCTCTCTTATGATTTGTTGAAAAGTTATTTGTCGAATCGTGCACAAGTCGTCGATATTGATGGGCAGGTGAGTGAAATTCGACATTTTACTTATGGGGTGCCACAGGGAACTGTTCTTGAACCAATTCTTTTCACCATCTACATCAACTCGCAATTGATGTTGAAAATTGAGGGCGAAATTGTAAGCTACGCAGACGACACTGCTATACTATATCAGGCTAGTAACTGGCTAGATGTAAAGGATAAAGCAGAGAACGACTTAAAATAACAAAAAAATGGTTTCAGTATAACAAGTTAACCCTGAATTCTGAAAAACAAAATATCTGCCTTTTACATCTTACAGCAGGATTACCTGAGTTGTGGCCTCTTTTCATTGATTCTGAAACACAAGTTAGCGAGGAAAATCAATCAAATATCTTGGCATTGTTTGGGATCAGCATTTGAGGTGGGACCTTCAAACTCAATTTATAGTTGACAAAATAAGACCTTTATTGAGTACATTTAAATATCTAAAGGACTTTCTTGACATGCCACAACTGAAAATACTCTATTACTCTCTTGTCCAGTCTCAATTAATATATGGTATTCTAGCATGGGGTGGCGCATACGACTGTCATCTGGAAAAAATTGATGTTATACAAAAATGGTTCTTGAAACTAATGATGCATAAGTGTAGAACTTACCCAAGTGATGCATTGTTTGGGGAATCTGGTATACTAGATGTAATACAACTGTATAGTTTCAGGATAATTTGCGATTTGAACAGAAATAGAGACACTATGTGTTCTGTTGATCATCATTATGGCACGAGGAATAAAAATATGAACTATGTCACTCTGCGAGCAGATAAGACTATCGGAACAAGAAATTTAGATAACTTGGAACCTAGAATATACAGAATCATTCCTGTCCATATTAAAACCATTAATAACCCAAAAACTTTTAAATATGTGCTGAAGTCTTGGATATTGAATAATGACCGTAGTGTTTTTCATAACATTATAAATGCATCGGCTATATGAAATTACCCTTGGGCTACATGAACTACTGTAATATACCAAACTGTGACATTTGTACCAGATTTTGACAAACAAACTCGATTTTGACTTTGAAACCCGATTGTGATATTGAAACCCGATTGTGATATTGAAACCCGATTGTGATATTGAAACCCGATTGTGATATTGGAACCCCATTGTGATATTGAGACCCTATAGTGACCTTCCAACCTGGTTTCGACAGATAACTTGAACTTTTCGATTGTAACCCGATATGGGCCCTTTCATTAAATCAATTCATTCTCGAATGTTATATACAGTGCTGACAGCAATTTCTGTTTACATCATACTAAAGGCTGTCTTGTAATTACTGAAATGTACACCAACTACCAACCAGGAATATTTGTAAAGATTTTTGTTGAAACTTGCAAATAAGCACATATTATTATTATTATTATTATTATTATCCAGCAATCGAAAATATGGAATTGGTGTTGTTATTATGCATCAAAAACCGCAACCGAAAAAGAGCGACCCTGATTGTTCCAGTTTTCCGAGGAAAGGCTAAGCGTCTTTATGCACATTTAAAAGAACTTGGTGGTATTTAAAGCATCGGAAGGTTGGCTCTATACATTTAAAGTGTGACAGTCAAAGCTTCTTTAGAGATATATAATATAACTTTGACAAATGACTTCAATGTAGACTTCATCGAAGACAGTGGCAACAGAAACCAGCTACTCAACCGATAGAATCTTTTGGTCAGTTCTCCGATTACAGGTCCACCTTTTTGTTTGCTACAAGAACCAAACAGAAAATAACCATCCAAAACGGATATACCGACGATCCGTCACAAAAAATAGAATAATTACTTTAAAGAAAGTTACAACTGGAAAGAAAGTTTGAAAGATGTGCCAGCTCAGCTGTCAGCCTCAAATATGCATACTATACTACTGAACCTGGTAGAGAGATGTTGTCGCCAGAGCTCATGAAATTGGGCCAGGAACTGGATGCGTTGGCTATAAGGGTGAAGGTTACAAAGAATGATCGATTATATGAAGTGTATAAAAAAATGAAAAGACTTGACTTTCGGCAGTTGGACGAGGAGACAAGAAATTTGAAGAAAAAACAAATAACACAGGCTAGAAGCAAGTAACGGGAAATATGGATAATTATAAAAGAGGATATTAAAGGAAGGAAAGGGAGCAAATCTAGCCAGAAACTAAAAGCGAATGATTCAAACGTTTCTTTCCGGAGATAGAAGCAAAAGTTAAAGAGTCCATTCCCGATGGTGAACACAAATCAGAGATCTTTCTCCAAAGAATGAAAATCAAACCCAGATCATCTTTCTTCTTTAACCGAATAACCAGAAAGGAAATTGAAAAAATCATTAGCACTTTGAAAAATAAAGAAACGATCGATATGTATAATATGTCAGCATCTCTAATTAAAATTAAAAAATTGGCGAAGAACTGTCTGTACCACTTGAAATTGTTCTGAACAAGTGCGTATTTGAAGGGGTGTTTCCTGAAGAAATGAAGCAGGCCAAAATTATTCCTTTATTCAAGGGCAGCTCCACAGAGTCTTGTGGGGATTATAGACCTATTGCAATAATTACAGCCCTATCAAAAATCTTTGAACAGTGCATTAAAAACAGAATAGTCGAATATTTTGAAAAGAAGGTGTTGATCTCACAAAGGCAATATGGCTATAGGAAAAATAAATCTGTTCAAGCAGCAATAATGGAGGTTATAGAGACTATTCTTGATGCGCATGACAATAAAAAACTCTGTCAATTAACTTGTTGTGATCTGTCGAAGGCTTTTGATATAGTCAACCATAAGATATCGTTTGAAAAGCTGGAATACTATGGCATAAAAGGGACGGTACATAGTTTAATAAAACCTTACCAGGCAAATAGACGTCAACGAGTTCAGTGGAACGATTCATGGTCGGGAAATCCATCTTGAATTTAGGTGTTCCCCAAGGATCCATTCTGGGTACTCTACTTTTTATTATATACATCAACGACTTAGGACTGTTTGATGTATTCATCTATGCAGAAGATGTCACAATCGGCGGTTCGAAGGAATCTGCTGCTGCGGAGGCGGCAAGTATGCTCAACCATACACATGATTCGTTCACAGCTAACCGTTTGCTCTTGAATAAAAAAGTAATGCAGAAAATGTTTAACGGAGCTATTCATGCCATCCGACAAATGAAGAAGAGCGCCGCACATCAGGTAGCAAGGGTTTCATGTTTTTCATATTTTCATAGCATCGTTTCTTCCTCAATCTTATTTTGGGGAAATTATGTTCATTCTGACAAAATCTTCATTCAGCAGAAGAGAGCCATTCGGGCTCTAACTATAATCAAAACCAGTGAAAGTCGTAGAGTCTTTCAAGTCTGAAGGGATACTTAATGCTCCCTGCTTATACATATTCACGTGTTTGAAGATGGCAATAGATGCGATTTTTCCCACAAATTCGACCTTTCACTCGCACAACACAGGGAACAAAAATAAATCCATAGTTCCTTATCACCGTCTAACTTCAAATCAGAGGTACCTTGACGTATGTAGTCCAAAACTGATGACATGAAAAGGTTCGTCACAGTGGTCAAAAATATTTAATTGAAGGAACTTTTACTCAATTAGAGAATACTTACTTGCAAGTTTTGAATAGTGCAGCTATTAGTTTTCTTCTTACTGTTTGCTTGTCTTTCTTGAAATGTGTGGTTACATGTTTCTTATATTTTTACATATATATATATATATATATATATATATATATATATATATATATATATATATATATATATATATATATATATATATATATATATATATATATATATATATATATATATATATATATATTTTAGTCTCTATCCTCGGCCGGATATCAAAGACCTTTTTCCGATGAACGACAATCATTTTCGTGGGCATCGCTTCAAACTTGTCAAGGAAAACTTCAAAAAAATAAGCGCCAGGAATTCTTTTTAACCGCGTTTTCGCCTTATGGATTGGCCTGCCAGATTCAATAGTGAGCTCGAAAACCTTAACCTATTCAAAAACCATTTAGATGCATGGACATCATCGAACAATTAGAAGGAGGCCTGATTTTGATGCTGTACTTTTCTGCACGGATCACTTCGTCCTCGATTTTTATTTGCGTTTCATATTCGTTTGAGATTATAGGCTAAGGCCTCAACTCTTGTATTTTCTGATAATATTAATAATAATAATTATCTTCACATGCATAATTAAGTGTGCAACATTATCCACCAGAAACTTGCACACAAGTACGGACTTCTGAATACCTTCCAGCCATATTACAAGTATCATGCGGCACCCGTATTGGGAAATGACTCTATCAGATTATACTACGATAGGCCTGTTATCACTGACAGAATGGTGACGAATAATAGACCGGACAAGTCAAGTATATTGTAATCGAGCCTATTCCCTTTGATTGCTGAATCTGGCAAAGATAAATTTTATCCAGCTAACAGCTGAGATAGTGCATGAGTCCACGATAATGAATAATACTAATATTATTTACATCTGATCCTGACGCTGTTTTAAAATTGATGGTAATCGATGATGTTTTAATCAATTTCGGAATATTCAATGCTTATCTAGTTATAGAACAAAAATACAAGAAAAACTCATAAGACTCAAGTGTTTCACAATAGGTATTCTTGAGAGTGAGAATGTTTAAATTCTATTATTGAAAAAGATTTTAGAATTATTACATTCAGAGATGGTCGTGAAGAAACGTATTTTCTCGCGATTTTCGTATTGTACACCTGTGCAACTGAAATATGAAAAGTTTAGATAGATAAAGAAGTTTTGAAGATTTATTTTCTTGTTTGGAGAAATGCTATATCATCCACCCCACTTCCTACTTGCATTCTAACAAGTTTTATATAAAAAACGACGATTCATCGCATGTTTATGTCCCGAAAACATCTATAAAAAATATTAAACGACATAAAGAACCGCACCACCAACCCAAAATATCACGAAGTTCCGGTGAACCAATATTTTAACTGACATAGAAACAAGAGATTTCTGAAAGTTATCTCTGGTTCCTGTTTGTATTAAAAGGTTATTACTAAAGTCTTGAATACAATAAATTTTGTTCGGAGTTCATTTCTCGTAAAAAAATACTCCTGGCCATTCCATAGAGGTTATATGAAATATACTAGTTTTATGTCCACATCAAAGATGGAAGTTTTATACTGACTGCAAACTTTTTATTTTTATGTGAAAATCAAATCTCGTATGAATAATGAACTGTTTGATGAATACTTATGTTGTGTTTTCAACTAGTTGAAAATGTAATACAGTCTGATTTGAAATACACTATAAGAGAAAATAGGTATACAAGAAAAGAAATTATCCCAATTCAATTGACGACGCTTTTTCATGATAGAAATCTATTTTCACAAATACAAGTAAACGATGATTTCTACTAAAATATATTATTGAATGCTCGACGCGTTTCGATACACAGTATCTTCGTCAAAAGCGAATGAATACTACAAATATATCTTACTAACAATTTTTTTTATATATACTGAAGAGGCTTACCATATACTGGGTGATTCACCAGTGGCGCGGTGCTCTGTAACTCGTACACTCTTGAAGATTTCATTTTTGTTCTAACGGCATTGTATTTAAAAAGTCCGAATCTACTTCAGCAATTAATTTTGCAGTAAACATGGTGTCCCAATTTTCTACAAAAAAATCTTGATTGATTTTTCAGATTGGAAGACCACTTTTTTGTTCAAGATTCAGCAGCGGACTGAACTCTGCTATAATGTCTTTAAGTAATAATTTTTTTTGGTGAGTAGTTTCGTCACAATATCTTTTTTCCGTAAATTTTCATGAAAATAGTCTCTCACATCATCACATGCTCCTTCGGCCAGAGAGGATGAATACTTTATTCCTTTCATGTTCTCATTGCCCAAGGATAGCTTTATTGATGAATTAAAATAGATTTTCCTCACTTTATGCAAGAGTGACTCAAAAATATTATGAAATATTGTAATTTTTAAAAATATCATATCTTGATTTTTCAAATGGAACACCCTGTATTTTATTATTCATGTCAACGCATAAAATATTGTGTTATATTTTTGAAGAAGTAACCTTCTCTTTATCTTCGATTAATTTCGAAATATTCGATTATTTGTAAAATTTTTGATGAAAATTCTACAAACCGTATCAAACTCATCAATATGCATCATTATTCGCACAGAAAATTTTCTTCAGTAATGATTCGAGTAGTAAAAATGAAACCTAATCAAGATAATTCTTTAACGAGTGATAAAATCAAGATGATTAAAACGTAAATCGAGGTATGTGTTGACATATTTTTATTTGTGCCTTCTGTCAGGTGTCCGGACATATCATATTTTGCATTTGACATGGTGAACTTACCAGAGTTTCTTATTTAAACATTGTTAAAGTGAGGTTTGAACCCAATTTTCTCAATTGACTGCCATGCATTTCTCCAAAGAAGAAATGGTTGTTACGATTTTTATTCTGGGTGAGTGTGATAGAAATTCTTTGTTGGCAAGTGGATTTTATGCACAAAGGTTTCCTGATAAGAGGCATCCTGATGCAAGATGCTTTGAAAAACTTTTGATTAGATTTTTTTTATCGAAACAGGTAATATCGCTTGCAAAAAACATGGAAAACCAAAAACTGCTACAGCTGAAGACAACCAGTTATCAGTGACAAAAGACCTATATATGGAAGCCAAAGAGAGATTTCTCAGTTAACAGATATAAGTCTAACTTCCTTCCAGAGAATCTTGAAAGTAAATAAATTTCATACATATCATGTACAGCTGCACCTGCAACTGAACCATGAAAACTATGAAAATCGAATCAATTTTTGCAATTGGACAAGAGACGAAGTAGCGAAAATCCAAATATGTTCATCAGAGTTCTTTTCTCGGACGAGGCAACTTTCCACAAGAATGGGCTCGTTAACAGGCACAACTTTCATTATTACGCCACAGAATATCCACACCTCATGAGTCAAATAGATCACCAGCATCGTTGGTCCTTGAATGTATGGGCCGCTATAGTAGATGGATATCTAATTGGGCCGCACTTTTTCGACGGGCCTCAATAGTGAAATGTATTTAGATTTTCTGCAAAATCATCTACCAATGTTACTTGCCGATGTATGAGAGCATATAAGACAAGATTTGTGGTTTCAAGAGGATGGAGCACCGGCACACTATTCACATCAGGTTAGGGAGCATTTGAATAATGTATTTCCATACAAATGCATAGGACGTGGTGGTCGCCTCAGATGGCCAGCTAGGTCTCCGGACCTTACAAGTCTAGAGTTTTTCTTGTGTGGTTATATTAAGGTCATCGTTTACCATATTCCTTCTACAACACAGTTGGATATGAGATAGAGAATAGTCGACACCTTTCAGTCAGTTAATCCAGAAATGTTGTCGAGAGTTCAACCGTCTTTCCTCAGAAGGATTGAGTTGTGTCTACAAAGAAACGGGCAACATTTCGAACACTTATTGAAATAGTTGAACACCTTGTAGATCATCTCACCAAAAACCAATCTATTACGTATTCCATACACGACTACCTTAAAATATCTCCATTTCTCTGATCAAGTAAAATGATATATACTAATAAACTCTTCTCTCGTAACCCCTGATTTTATTATTTTAGTTTATATTTTTTATTTCGAAAATGGTCGAAGATAAAGATAAGGGACTTCTGCAAAAATATGGAACAATATTTTATGCGTTGATATAAATAATAAAATACGGATGTTCCATTTGAAAATATCGAGATATGATATTTTAAAATTACAATATTCAATAATTTTTTGAGTAATTCCTGTATAAAATGAGGATAATCTATTTTAATTCATCAATGAAACTATCCTTCGGCAATGAGAACACGAAAGGAAAAAACTATGCATCCTCTCTGGCCGAAGGTGCATGTGATGATGTGAGAGACTATTTTCATGAATTTTTGCGGAAAAAAAATGTGACGAAACTACTCTCCAAAAAAAGTTATTACTTTAAAACATTAGAGCAGAGTTTAGGCCGCTCCTGAATCTTGAACAAAAAGTGGTCTTCCAATCTGAAAAAACCACCCAAGATTTTTTGTAGAAAATTGGGATAACCTGTTTACTGCAAAATAAATTTCTGAAGTAGATTTTACTTTCTAAATACAATACCGTTCGAACAAAATTAAATCTTCAAGAGTGTACGAGTTACAGAGCACCGCGCCACTGGTGAATCACCCAGTATATGGTAAGTATCGGTTAGTGAGATATATATATATATATATATATATATATATATATATATATATATATATATATATATATATATATATATATATATAAATTTATTGATAACGGTTAGTAGTCTTGGAACAAAGGAATACTCTTTTTCATGGCAAGCTGGAAATATATATTGTTTCCATCTTCAGTCCTCTACAACCGTCGAGAGACTCAAAGGAAAGAAAGCCCCAGGGATGGACGTCATACCATCAGAAGCCCTAAAGTACTTTGTAGGACGGAACATTGCGGGTATAACTTGGTTGTTCCAATATAACTGGAACAGAAGAGAGTCTTACCCAAGGGGATCAAAGACAATGATGATCAGTCCGCATTTTGCCGAATATCCTTGATTAGTACCGTAGGAAAGCTCTTAGACAGAATTGTTCCCAGTCGGCAGATGAGAGAACTAACATGCGTAAGAGGATCCCACTGCAACAGCACGGTTTTACTGAGGAGAAGACTACTTTCATAGCTGTTCGAGGGGTAATAGGCTTCGTAGCAGAGTGTGACTGGAAATCGGTGGTCCTGTTGTTGATAAATGTGAAAAGTGTATTTAATTGGATAAGTGGAACAGGGAATTGGCAGAAATGAGTAGAGCTAGTGCACCCATCAATATATTTCATATTTCACCGACTGCAGGGTTAGGATAGACACAGTGAAGAGCAAATGTGAAGTGGGTGTTCCACAGAGGTCAGTACTGGAAATTACTCTATGGAACGTAATGTGCGATGGGGTGCTGAAGCTGTTCTAGCCCAAGGGGTTAAAAGCAATAGATTATGTCGATTATCTTGCACTGAAAGTGTCGACAGGAGACATAGGAGGGATCCAAAGCAAGATAAGCAAGGCCGCGGACCTGATAAAAAGGTTCATGATCGATAACGGACTAGAGATTGCGGGTTCGAAAGACTAAGGTGGGTTTTCTCAAAGAACCGAAGCCAGCGGGCGAACCGCGGATGACTATATCCTGGACAGTGGTCTATCCCTCAAGAAACACGCAGAATTGTTAGCAGATAAGACGAAGGCAATAACAGGTGCGCCCACCAAGATCATACCAAATGTCAAAGGTCGTCGACATTCAATAGGAGCCAATTGCGTACAATAGCGCATACTGTAGGGCTATTAGCAGCGCCAATCTGGAAGTGGGCACTCAGGATTGAGATACATCAACTTCGGCACAGGGACCAATCCTCATAAGGCAGTGTAGCGCATACCGAATACTGTTAGCGGAGACGGCCCAGGTTATCTCGGGAAGGCTGCCAACTAAATGTCCACGCCGGCTGATACCGAATGGGCGAACATGGGAGAAATATGGCGTAGGTATAGCAATCTGAGCACGGGTATTTTGAGGTCTTTCGCGAAAGAATTGGCATAACCCGATACGATGAATACAGACAGTGCGGAGTGTCGAATAGCGTGCAACACATAATATCGAGCTACAGTAGAAAGGGTAAAACTAGAGGACATTTTTGTCATTGTGAGGGAACGCCGGGAATTGGTATCCGAATTACAGGATGAGCGGTATGGAGGGTGGGTTTCAGTGTGATAACGAACATGATGGAAAAAAAGATATAGATAACCGAGAATATCCAAAGAAAAATGTATAGTAGATGAGATCCCTTCCGTAATAATGGGGCCGTATAGACCTAGTTCTGCTACGGGCAAATACAGATTTTGCAAGCACGAGATAGAAAGGTTAAATATAGTGGGTGAGAGCCCCACCATCCAGTGGAATTGCTTTGTCCGCTGCGGGGGTGGTCTAGTAGACATTACCCCTTTCTCTTGAGCGAAAAAGAGATTCTCTCTCATTTCTCCCGGAGTTTCTCTAACCTAATAGGTAGATAATAATTATTTTGACCAAACTGCTTAATTTTCAGTGAAAAAAACCATTTTGCTCAAACTTTGTCCAGCTTCGTTCACTTGGAACTATCTTCTAATAATTACCGCCTGTATATTTACCTGGTAAAAACATACATTTACGATAAGATTCAAACTCTGAGCAAAGCTTGCCTTCCAGGTACTGATAATGAACAGTTATATAATTTCAATCAACAGGAAACACTTTATTGCTTAAGCCGCATAATTTATTTTCTGCCACAAGAAATGCGAATGGAACAATACACTATATATGTCAGAAAACGTTTATTTGATTTACTCAACGTGATCGTTTAGCTCGGTTCCAAGTTCTTGACGAAGCGAGCAGTGTTGGAATCAATTATAAGTGAATTTCCTTAGCAATCTACTGGGTTAATTATAATAAATCGCTTTATTTCCGCGTAACAGTAGCAGACAGTTCCGTACAGAAATTCCAAATTGTTTGGGTGGGCGAATCATAGAAGCAGAACAATATATTATGCGAGGAAATACTTATGTTTGGCACAGAGTCGTAACAATATAACGTTTTACTTCCGGAAAATAATATTATACGATTCTGAGAGCAAATACCGTTGTTGCATATCATTAGATGTGTTTGTTGTTCGTAGAAGCTATGAATTTAGTTTTATTTTCTCAGAAGATTCAATAAATTCAATTCACTATAGAATTCAGGTTCACAATCATCTTTAACGTATCCATTCCCCTGACTTCAATCTAGTAACTAACTGTTGTGGAATTCTATTTCTTCATTCTTAATGAATTAATTCCTTAAGTTCACTAAAAACCTAGTCAGTAACGCTCTAGTGACGTCATACAACCCCACGCACTACCAGCATCATCGCTCATCTCAACATTGTCACGCTTTGAGCATAAAGTGCGGAATTCAAGAATATATATATAAAGGAAGTTTAACTCCAACGAGTTGCCCATATATCTGTTCATGCAATTAAACTGATTTCATGAAAAATATAAATCCACCACCCGGTAATTAATACCATTTCCTGGCAATGATTATAATCAAACATATCCTGGAATCATTATATATTAGGAAAGCGTTGAATGTTATGAAAATATATCAATCTACTAGAATATATACAAACTATAACATCAACAGACAATGAGTACCAACGAGTAGTGTCAGAAGCTTTCTCCCCGGAAAAACCAGTGTACGTATCTTAGTCAAGTAACATTGAATGTTACTCATTCAAAGTTTTCTTTGTGTGAAGTGATGATCGATCGAACAGAATACTGCTTTGAATATAAATCGGCTAGGGAGTCAATCGAACGCTCGAAATCGGTAAAAACATTCTAATAACATAAAAACGCACATTTATTTTGATTTGTTGCTACCGGGTTCCGCTAGATTTCACGAAGCATTATATGAAAATCGTTAATTATCAATTGAAATATAGCTCAAATATTCGAATATTTACAATTCACAATTTGCATTGCGATTTGTTGAACTGCAAATAAAATTGTACGCTACGGCGTATTTAGTAACTACTTATAACGGAATATTGTTAGATTACTTTGTTAGTTGAGGTGGAATAGAAAAGAAGAAGAAAACAGAACTCTGTGATCTGTAGTTTTGCTACAGTTCAGTGGTCGAAGGACTGTGCTGTGGTTCAACAGTTATTCGATTCGATGATTTTACTTTTACGTTATGATTATGTTATGTGTTCTTGTGCTTTCTAAGATTAAAATATAAAAATAATTACTCGTTAATTTAAATAACTGGTCAGCCTTACAATGTTAGGTGTAAAAATATTCTCCGAATTGAAATATCAATTTCCAGTAGGACCTGTTAATAATAAAGTTGTAAACCTTGTCGAAGAAGGCTATAGTTTTTAAAACTACAAAGCACTTAAGAGATCAAGGTTCTCGAAACCGTCCCCCTCGACGGCAACAGCCGTGTGTACCGATACCTCCGTTTGGCCTTGGTGTGAGTGCGAGTGATTCCGCATCAGCCGATGTTGTCCTTGGAACTGATAGTAGGCAAAAGCAATCACAAATACCACTGCCAGGCAACACCGTAAAACACCGAATTGATGATATGGCCGAGGACATTAAAGACCAGGTGGTTGATGCAATAAAGAAATCATCATTTTTTACTATCCAGGTTGACGAGATTACAGACGTAGCACAATGTTCTTATTTGATTGTATATGTTCTTTACATTGAAAATGAAAGAATGAAGGATGAACTGATGTTTTCTATTGAGCTGGTGACCACTATTGAAGCTGTAGATGTGATGAAAGCAGAACCAGACTTTTTTGAGAAACACGAACCTTCTTGGGGTATGCACAGATGGTGCTCCTTCAATGCTCGGTTCTCGCTCAGGCTTTGTGCAGATGGTCAACCAGAAGAATGCTGACGTGGTTGGGATTCATTGTTTTATCCACCGTCAAGCCTTGGCCGCAAAAACGCTTCCGAACGAACTCAATGCTGTTTTAAAGCTATGTATTACAGTAGTCAACTACGTGAAGAACAGTGCATTAAATACTCGACTGTTCAATAGTCTTTGTGAAGATTTAGGAATTGACCACAAAACACTGCTATTTCATACAGAAGTACTATGGCTATCAAAAGGCAATATGTTGAGAAGACTATTTGAGCTCCGTGATAAAGTGATTACGTTGTTGGCACTGCAGAAACAAAACGAGCTTAGTGCAGAGTTCAAAAAAGCCAGTTACCAAGTGATTTTGGCAGTTACCAAGACTTTTTTGACACGCTAAACAATCTAAACTCGAGACTGCAAGGTGCAGACTCAAATAAAGTAACACATCGGAATGCCTTCAAGATTTACGTTGAGAAACTACAACTTTGGATACGTAAAGTGTAAATGAAAAACTATTCAAGTTTCAACAAAGTAGTGTCAGTCTCAGAAGAAGCATGTTTTGAGGACTTGTTTGAAGGAAAGCTTTTGAAAAACTTGATAATTGACTATTTAAAGAACCTCAAAGAGTAGTACTTTCTTAACTTGTTAGAGGAGTTTCACAAACTATCAACCGGCAAATTCAACATGGACATACAGTTGCTGCCAGATGAGTTGCAAGAGTAGGGAATGGAAATAAAAAATGACTCTACTGGAAAATCCCTCATTTTGGTTAGAGTACTTAAAAGTTTACCCCAGTGTTCCAGAGAAAGTTGTTTAGATGTACTTCCCTTTATTAACATACATGTGCGTTTTCAACTCTTATGGCGATTAAAACCAAGTACCGCAACAAACTTGATGTCAACTGTGACCTACACTATGCTTTTTCTGAAACTGAACCCAGGATCTGTCAACTTGTCCAGATCATGCAAGCTCACCCATCTCACTTAATTACATTTTATGTTTTGTTTCTGTAAGTAGGTAGGCCTATTGCTTTACCTGCTTGGTACTTTCCATAAATTGATAATGTATCTGTGTTACAATGTTGAAATTTGTATCAGTAATTATTGATTCCTGTATTAATTTTCATCATACGTACAAAAGGGTAGGGGGGTCTCCAAATAACCAGAGGGGGGCGTGGTACAAAAAAGTTTGTGAACCCCTGGACTACAGCAATGCATTGCGGAAGACGAACTTCATCTGCCTGATGTCATTTTCAGAACGTGATTGTTTTCATGTTTCCTACACTTAATAGTAACATTCAAGCTTTCATTTCACGTAATAAAAAATGTTCTTCGTTGAAAAACAGCGTAGTTATTCTCATTTCAAAATCGACCTTCCATTACGCCTCACCCTGCAGAGATATTTAATGATAATTTCACAGTTGAAAACTTGGGAGGCTTTTACTTGATGAAAATGAAATTTAGTTGAACGATTTGCGAGATATCACAGGATGAAAATACACAAAATTTCAGAGGAACCACTTTTTTTGTGGTTAAGTGTATAAATCTTCTTTCTTTCCAAGGCACGTATTGAAACATTCATTAATTTCATTGCACATTTTCAGCCTTTTTTCCCTTCCAGTTAAATTTATTCCACAAAAACTTCTTCAAATACATTTCTATTCAAACCAGCCTTTGGTCCTTAACTGCGTTAACAATATCCTTCGGCCGCAATATATATCAAGTAATTAGATTTGGATTTAAATCGAACCAGAACGCTGCAGGCGGTTAATATTGTGAAACTAAGAAACGCACCAGAATTTTAAGCAGTTCGGGATAGACAGTTCCTCTGTTAGAGGAACAGATTGAACCTCTTTCAGGGATAAATATGTAGTGAAATATTCCCGACGTTTCGTTTAAACCGAGAAAATTGGTACCCAATATGTAAATTTCAAATTGATAAAAAGCGTTACGTGAGAGGTAGATCTTGAATGTCGTTTTAAGAGGTCTTTTTGGAGAAATAATTAAATGTTCGTGGCGCTCTAAACCTGCTTCTGAATATTTTATGGTGAATCTGTGTTTACATTTCAATGTATATTATTTGTTATCAGCTTGAAGTTGAAAAATTTCTAACGGAAATTCAAATGATTGAAGTAACGTATTGCAATACGTCCTAGATTTAGGTATCAATCGCTGGAGATGTGATATACAAGTTGACAGGGCTATTTCACTCTGCACAGATGTTATTGTCGACCCGTACAACTTTTTACCGTGTTTGTTTAGTGCATGTTCGTTCCAAGGCTCTAAATCTGTACAGAATGGACAGATATCGACGTTTTAATTCTCTGAGAAATATTGAGAATACATATG
>JABFTP020000141.1:0-62568 GCA_013387265.2 Cryptolaemus montrouzieri | reverse complement strand
GAAGGTTCCATTAGTGAATACGGACTTTGAAATCTACCGAAAAAAGACAAAGTGCCGTGTTCGGAGAACTCCAGGTGACTCTCAAGTCTTTGTGCGATATTTCAACCAACCACAGAGGATAACATCGAGGGAACACTCACTTTAGGATGCAAATCTTGGTGCTGTAAGTCCTTTTCTGTTCCTCTCCTAATTTTAAGTAATTGATTGTTTCGTACCTATCAGAATTATTTTTCATTTATGTTCGATTCTGATCTTAAAGATTCAAACGAAATCGAATTAATTGCTGCAGACTTAGAAACTCTTAATCTAGGAACCACACAGGTTTGAACAAATAATTCCCCCGATTTAAAAATAAAATCACATCCCTTGAGGAAAGCTAGATTCTCGCTTATTAATTACGAATGTATACAGGAAGAGACTCTGCCAGAAATGAGTCTTAATCAAAGTCAGACAAACTCAACACCTATTCCTTCAGGAACTACATCAAACCTCGAACCACTTTCTAGAAATGATATTCAACTTCTTTACAATCCATCCCTGAATATTTTCCTGGCGAGAACCTTTCAATTTTGTAAATGAAGTCGATAACTTATGTAAGCACCTAGAGGGTAGGTTAAATGCAGATTTAGTTTATGTGGTAAATTTTTCCATAAATCTAAAATCAAAGGCGAAGCAAGAGACTTTCTTTCTTTCCAAAACGCTACAAATTGGCCTTCGATAAGGCGTGTTCTTCTACAAAATACGGTGATCAGAGAAGTGAAGATCTTTTAGTTTCATCACTTACTCATTGTGTTCAAAAAGAAATGAAACATACATGCAATATTATAGTAGAATTCTCAAAGTTACAGTGACTTAATACAATATCTTACGCTAAATATAGCAGATCCTGTATTTTTGAATACAAAAAGCGAGATATGGAAAGATTGGCTCTTAAAACCTTTCAAATTGGTTTTTCGAACCACATAGAAGCTTTTTGAGTAATTTCAATCTAAATTCTTTCGAAGATTGTATAAATAAATGTCAGTTTTATGATAATAGAAAACATGAGAGGGAGTTCAGTGAGTTTATTAGAAGAACTCAAGAACCAGATAGGACACCTCAACAAAATTTTCTGTTATCCAGATCTATGATCAATACGAATCGCCAACCTCGAAATCAAAATTCTCTTTCATTCACAAATCAACAATCCCCAGATTTGTACAACAATCACAAAATTCTTTTTCTTCCGCAAATCAACAACCTTCTAGCTTCGTACAACAATCACAGAAAATAAATCTAGAAAATTTCACTAATAAACCTTATTCTCACAATAACCAGGGTTTTCCAAATTCCATAAATAAGCCTCTTCCTTCATGGAAGGTACCACTTACTAACAAGAAAGTATTTGGAACAAATCCAGGTTCCAGTTTTACAAAAACGAAATACCAACCAACCCCAATGTCGACATCAACCATAGTGCGACAACAACATCCACATCAAAGAACTTTTGAATTTGAAGAACTCTATAATGTCGAAACTCAAAACGACGACTTCAATGAACACTTTGAAGAACTACTTGACGAAAATCTTTATGACGAAAACGACGGAAACGACGAGACTGACGAAAATTCTCGGTCAACGGCCTCGGAATCCCAACAGAAATAGATCTGAACTGTCTAAAAACGAAGTCGAAACTACCATTCATTTACTTACCTCAGGTAGATCTCAAAATTTTAATTGATTCAGGTGCAACAAATTCGGTCATAAATCCAAAACCAGCTTTTGAAAAATTCTCAAAATTCATGTACAAAAACCATTCCACGTTTATAGTCTAGGAAATACAATTTATGCTGAAAATAACTTGAAAGTACCTTTGCTTCATGAAATTGGTATTTTGATGATATCCACTTTCACGTCGTCAAATGGCATAAAAACTTCGACGCTCTATTAGGAACTCATGACCTACAAAATTGTGTGCTAAAATAGATTTTCAAAGAAATATTTTAGAAATAAATAATTTAGAAATTCCATTCTTTCTAGAATTCGCTGATTTCAAAATTGAACCCCAACGTGTAAGAATTAATTCAAGTATCAAGGTACCTGTTTCCATCGAACATGGAGAAATTATTTTTCCAGAAACAAAATTTCATGAAAATTTTACAGTCCCAGAATCTATCGTTAACGCTCGAAACGGCTATTGCATTCTTCCAGCTCACGAATCTGCTGATATCGAAGTCAATTTTTCTGGAAGAATCCCTGTCACACCATTTTACGAGTCCGAAATTTCAGAACCACACTTAGAAAACAACAGACCATATCAGAACTGCGCATATGAATTCCGAAGAAAGGCAGAAGATATTGAAATTATGTGGTAAATTCCGAAATATTTTTTATAATGAAAACTGCGACCTCTCATTCAGCAATACGGTAAAACATAAAATTCGTACTAAAGACGAAGAACCAGTCTTTGTGAAATCTCTTCGCCATCCAAAAACAATGCAGCTAGAAATTCAAAATCAAGTTCAAAAATACTAGACGATAAAATCATAAGACCATCGATTTCACCTTACAGTGCACCGGCTTGGATCGTACCTGAAAAGGCCGACGCATCTGGTAAGAAAAAATACCGTATGGTTATTGACTATCGCCGCTTAAATGAGAAAACTATCGAATATAAATATCCACTTCCTCGAATAGACGAGATTTTGGATAATCTAGGTAAAATACGTTACTTTTCGACAATCGACCCAGCCCAGGGATTTCACCAGATTGAAATGGACGAGAATTCAATCGAAAAGACAGCATTCACTGTCAATAATGGGCATTACGAGTATTTACGTATGCCTTGTGGTCTCAAAAATGGTCCTAGCACTTTTCAACGTGTGATGGACAATGTCCTGAAAGAATTTCTACATAAATTCTGTTTCGTCTACATGGACGACGTGGTCATATTTTCGAAAAGTTTACAGGAACACATCTGTCATCTTCAACTAATTTTTCAAAAACTTCAAAATTTCAATCTCAAAATTCAGCTTAACAAATCTGAATTCCTCAGTAAAAACATAGAATTTTTAGGTCACGTTATAACACCCGAAGGCATAGCTCCAAATCCGTCTAAAGTAAAAGCAATTCAAAATTACCCCATTCCAAAACCGTCAAAGAAATTAAATCATTTTTAGGCCTAATAGGTTACTATCGAAGATTTATCCAGAATTTTGCAAAATAGTTTCCCTCATGACAAAATGTTTAAAAAGGCGCAAAAATAAATTCTGACGACCCAGAGTATATTTCAAGTTTTCAACTTTGTAAAGAACTTTTGATGAATGCTCCAATTTTAGCTTATGTAGACTACGAGAAAGACTTCAAAGTTACTTTAGACGTATCAAACGTGGCAATTGGAGGCGTTCTTTCACAATCTGATCGACCCGTTGCCTACTATTCTCGAACCTTAAATTCAGCTGAACGCAATTACTCGACAATTGAAAAAGAACTGTTAGCAGTACTTGACACAACGAAATTTTTCAGACCTTATATTTTTGGAAGAAAATTTACTTTAGAGACAGACCACCAACCACTGATATGGCTCTACAAATTAAAAGAACCAAATTCTAGGTTAATTCGTTGGAAATTGAAATTGGACGAATTTGACTACGATATTGTACACAAGAAAGGTAAGGAAAATATAGTAGCTGACGCTTTATCTCGTGTAGAAGTGAATAATACCGAAAACAATGACGCCACTGATACAGACGACAGCTCTATTCTACCAAATATCGAAGAAATTCCAATCTTGACTGACGAAGACTTAGACAGAATTTTAGAATCACAAAATGACGATATTATCCAGAACCCTGAATATTCCGAAATTCTGAAAGAGCTAGAGAACTCTAAAGATCAAAACAACACTCACCAAGACGACCAAAATTCCTGCGATACAGTTCATTCAACCCAAGAAGATAACGGTAAAGCTATCCCAATTAGTGAATCTTCAATTAATACTTTTCCCAATAGAATCATTTTAAATACTAGCGAACAATATAAGGTGAAGTACACTAAACCATTCAATAAAAACACCTACATAGTATCCATAAGAAATAATTCAATAACAACCGACTTATCAAAATGTTCAGAGAAATATTTCGACCGAACTAAACTTATGGTATCTTTTTCATAGACCACAATCTACGCCAACCTTTCATTCAGTTTTGCAAAGCAAATTTCAACTATGCAGTAAAACTTATAATTTCTAATAATTTTTGCAAAGACGTAACACTAACAGAGAATCAAAAAGACACGGTTAAAACTTACCATGACAAAACCCACAATGGTATTACAGAGACGTATAATTATCTGAAACAAAAATACTACTGGCCTAACATGAAAAACACCATAGCCGAAATTATTAATTGTTGCGAATTATGCCTCAGATCAAAATATGAGAGAAATCCGTACAAACCAAAATTTTCGGGACCAATTTTAGCAAAAAGACCATTTGACGTCATCCACATTGACACATTTTCTTTTCAAAATTCCAAATTCTTAACAGTTATAGACCTTTTCTCGAGATATGCACAAACATACCTTGTAAAAGACGGAACAAGTCTCACAATTTTGAATAAATTACGTCACTACTTCTCTCATCACAATCTACCAAAAAAGATTGTTTCAGATGCAGGGAAAGAATTCCAAAATAAAACACTCATAGAATTCTGTAAATTAAACAAAATCGACCTACACTTTACAACAGTAAACAATCCAAATCCAAACTCACCAATCGAACGTTTTCACTCTACAATTCTGGAGAAACTCAGGATTCTCAAACTCAAGAATCAGAATGAAATTCCGGCGAATCTAATGATATCTGCCACCCTTATTTATAACCAATCAATACACTCATCCACAGGATATTCCCCATTCCATTTACTTTACGGACCTTACGATAGACCAATAGATTTTGACTTAGACATGACTGTTTATGAACATTATAATGAGAAAAGAAAACAAGAAATTTTACCGTTTTTCGATCAAGTTTATTCAAAAAATGAAGAGAAAGCTAAAAAATTTTAAATAAGCGTAACGAAAATCGTAACGATCCTCCCGATTTAGGACAAACAGAAGTGTTTGTTGAACGAAATAGACCTCGAAAGGTTGATCCCCTTTTCGAAAAAATTTCAGTTGAATGTCAAAAAGACAGTAAAATTATAGGAAAAACTGAAAAATCACGCACGACCACTGCAAACATCAAACATGTAAAGAGAGTAAGGAAGGGTATTTCTTGTTTACAGAATACTCCCGATATTACTGTCGCAGATCCAAATGAACCAGGGCCTTCACATCGAGCCGATTAAAAATAATGGATACTTCGAAGAACCCTTAGGCGAAGTCAAGTTCTTCGACCATTATCACAATTTTCTTTCATTCATTAATACAACAAATTTGATGCCTAATTATAAAAATTTGCTCTACAATTCTCAGGTACTTCAGAGAAACAGCACCATCGACAAGTTCACTCATCGAATCTATCTCCAACTCGATCGGAATTTGCAAAAGATCGAACAATTGATCGGTAAAATAAGTTATAAAAGAATAAAACGAGGACTGATGAATTTCCTTGGGACAGGTGTAAAATTCATTACCGGTAACCTTGATGATGATGATCTTAAAACAATAAACGAAAATCTAGAGGCTCTCCACAAGAGCAAGAGTTCTGAAATAAATAAAATCAATAAGTTAACTTCATTCGCTAACCACCTATCTAAAAGATACTCCGATGACTTGGAATTATTGAATAAAAATATTTTGAGTACTCGAAGATTTTTTCAAACCTTGACAACAACAGAAGAAATCAGAATACTTTTACAAAATGAAGTATTCCATTCAGAAATGTTACTAGATACACTATCAATGTTAGAAAGAACAATAAGTCTTGCCTTCAATGGAATAGCAAATCTTGAAATTATAACCGTTAACGAGACGTTAGAAATTCAAAACTATTTAGAGAAAATTTACAAATATCAGCAATTATCTTCAATCGATCATATTCATTTGTTCAAGGTGTTAGAGTTTGCAAAGATCTCTATAATCGGTACAGATCAAACAATCACTTTCCTCCTTAAAATTCCCATTTTCAAAATATTATGGCTAACTATTTCCGAATATACCTATCCCTAACCACCAAGATATTGCCTTGCTTCCACCAAAGAAGTATCTCGTCAAGTATGAAAATGAAAACCGATGGACCAACGAGGAATGTCGAAACAGTTCTGATTCCATATCCTACTGCTACCAGAAGACATTTGCTGAGAACTGCAATCTCCAAACTTTTCAACACTGCCGTACAGTGAAAATAGAAAACAAATACGAAATCATCCATGTCCTGAAGAACAAAGAACTGTTAGTACTTTTTCAAGAACCACAAGAAATTCTTGAAGACTGTCAAGGAAAGCTAACCAGAAATTCTGTCGAAGGAACGAGTTTGTTGAGCTCACCATGCAGGATAATTATTGGTACATCTTCCTACGATAACACCGTTTCAGTATTCGAGATTGCTACGCAAAATATTAGCGAAATCGACCTCAAATCTGAAAAAAAGATCGATCTCTACCTACGACACTTAAATTATCCAACTGAAATCATCAAAGAAGCCAAAGAAATTAACGAACAGCCCCTGTACCTACAGCCTCTAACCCAAGTATTCCATTACTCCTTGAGCGTAACCGTAGCTTGTTGCATGATAATAATTTTCACAATAATCATACGACACAGAAAACGAGTCATTGAACTGCTCTATTATCCGAGGCAAATCATCCACATATCCAAGGACAGCAAACCAACTCTAGAAGAAAATTTGAACGAGGACGTTCAAAACTAAGGAGGAATTACGTTATGCTTTACCAAGAAGAGAGTAAAGATAAGCACTCCCGGTAGCTGACCCCATAGCCGTCGTCCAGGAATCGACTATCTTCTCAGGTGTCTATGTTCAACACTTGTAGAACCATTTGAATTCATTATAAGATTAGATTTGATACTGTTCAGTCCTTTATCGTATTGTACGTTGTGACTTAAAATGAAATAGTTTTTAAAACAGTTTTCGAATCTTATATATATATATATATATATATATATATATATATATATATATATATATATATATATATATATATATATATATATATATATATATATATATATATATATATATATATATATATATATATATATATATATATATATATATATATATATATATATATATATATATATATATATATATATATATATATATATATATATATATATATATATATATATATATATATATATATATATATATATATATATATTCTGATTTTATCGAGTTTCCCACCAATACCAATAAAAAAGAAACTTTACATTCTAAAATATTTTCAGATATATATTCAGTCTGTTGTTCTAAGGTGGTTGATCGTAAAAATAAGATCCTGAACACACTTCCTACTCATATGAAGTGTGTATCTCTTAAGTTATTTTACATAGAATTCTCTCACTTTTCTTCGAAGAAGTCTTTCGAAGAAGTTGGTATTAATGGAAGTCCTTCAGAATATTCTCAGTTCCTGCAGTCTTCTTTTGCAGTATTGTTTTCCAAATGTCAATCCTTCAATTATTTTGAGCTGTTAAACTTTCTCAAGCCCTTCTGAATGTTGCAGTCAGATCTTTTCTTCTCTTATGTACCATGCATTGTCTAATGATAGGTCTTGTCATTATGTATCCTGATGAAATACCATCTTTAACGAAAATCATCAACTATACACAGCATTTTTCACGAAGTAATTTCATTTTCCACAAAATATGTGATTTTCTCGAACTGGGAGTTCCTGTTGTAATGAAGTCTCATAATTTGCTTCACCTGATTTTATCAAGTTTTCCACAAACACCAATAAGAAAGAAACTTTACATTCTAAATGTATAGACTACCTGTTATTCAGTGACTAAACTTCTTAAAATACAAAAGAATGTGTTATGCACAGAAGTAGCTCAAAACATGTACCTTATGTGTTTTGTAAATATTGGAATATCCTGAAAAGCTCAAGTTTTCATGGCAACTATATGGAGAAATGTTCAACAAATAAATTTTGAAGTTAAGAATTGTAGGTAATTTACTTGATCTCTTTCCTTCAGAGTTACAGATCAGACTCTATTGTAACTATTATTAATCAGACTGGTTTACTTACACAAAAATATCTACGAAGATTATTATCAGAGAACAGGGATGTATTACATTTATATTTACTTGAAACTTTCTTGTTATTGCTTAATATTGTCTTTGCTTAATTTTCATTTAATTTTCCAACCTGTTTACAGTGGATCCAACTAATTCTTTCTTGTTATCAAGTGGATTGTAATCTAATCTAAAATAAATATTTCATTAAAATGAAACTACTTATATTCACTCAAAGTAAAACTCACTTTCAAAGAGTCACTTTCATACATTTCAACTTGAATAACTTCACTTCAAATACATTGAATTCCATTTACATTTCTGTAATTTCATAATTGTAGTCAAAAAATACTACCACGTTTATAAACTGAAACAAAATTTCAATACAGATGGACACAAAATTCAGTTTAAAATACCTTATTTATTATTGATTTCTTTCATTGGAATACATAGGTTAGAACACAGAATGTAAATATAAAATATGTGGATTCTTCATTATGCTGAAAAAAAAATACATTACGATGCATTAAATATTCATTAAATTACGTTCACTTACCTTGGAATGATTATTTGAGGTT
This sequence comes from Cryptolaemus montrouzieri, assembly GCA_013387265.2. NCBI lineage: Eukaryota > Metazoa > Arthropoda > Insecta > Coleoptera > Coccinellidae > Cryptolaemus > Cryptolaemus montrouzieri. The sequence continues at coordinate 53,814 of JABFTP020000141.1, read as the reverse complement.
TTGGTAATTTTACGTAAACATCTCACATTATTAACAATTTTTCTTCTTCTTCTCTTCTTTTTGTTGCCCTTGATAATATTGAACATCTAGACATTATCAACTTAACGGCAAAGTCCGCCGTACACGACGATGTCCGTCGTACGGGACGGATATTCGATCGTTTAGTGAGAGAATAGAGGGGATATAAGTGTTCGTTTATATCCCGTCTACTCTTTTCACCTATGTTTCCGGGTACGGTCCTCTTTAAAACTTCTTCTTCTTTGCCTTGTCAGATAGAGAAACGGCGGTTTAAGAAGAGTAAGGGAGGGTGATTGGCTCCGCCCCCGTGTTTCCGTTCTATTCTTCGAAAATGTAGGTCTCAAAACCGTCCCAAATTCGAAAATTAAGTCGTGAAAAGACGTTTTTTCGTCGGGGATCCGATCTCGAGATATGTAGGAATCGTTCGAAGGTCGAATCCTTTCTCCCGGTGACCCCGTTTAAGTAGGATGGTTAAAACAAAAACCCGTATTTTGACAGCTCGAGGTTTGTTTATTTCGCGAATTTCTGGCCGTCGGAGATTTTCGGGATATGGTAAGTAGAGCGAAAATTTGCGAAAGTCGGCCGATAGCCCTCCGTTCGATGAAAGATTTTTCCGTTTTCCCGTGGTTTTATGAGAATCTAACTATGGCGGCGCGAAATGCGAAACTCGAGGCTTTTTCGTCGTTCGGGTTTCGTAGCGATCGAAGGCGATATAAATATTTCGTATAGCTGCAAAAGTCCATAGAAATTATCCCCTCCATCCCGGAGATTTCGGAGACGTATTTTATTTTCGCTTTTTCGGAACTTTTTGCCGGAATTTTCACCCGATCGACCTCTCCGATCGCCCTCCGAAAGATCCGAGTTATCGATTCCGAAGAAATCTCGCCGTTTCGACGTTCCGTTCGCCCGGGGCGACGTTTCGGCGAAATTTTTCGAAAAATCGTCGCGCCTCCGTCGTTCGAGCTAGGGACTCCGAAATTCGCTCGGATCTTCCTCCGACGTTTCTTCACCGGAAAAAAATTATTTGCGGGGGCCTACGGGCCCGGCTCGTCCGCGCCAACCTTTTCTTCCCGCCCGGTTCAAACTCCAACCGTCCCCTCCACTTTCCTCGAAATAAGGCTTACTGCTTTAGTAATATAGACTAGTGAGCTCATTAAGATCGCCTTTTATATCTAAACAGCTAATATACTAAACGCCTAATATACAAAAACGCCTAATATTCAAAAACGCCTAATATACAAAAACGCCTAATAGACGAAACGCCTAATATACCAAAACGCCTTATATATAAAAATGCCTGATATACAAAAACGCCTAATACACTAAACGCAAAATATACTGAACGCCTTTCCATATCCAGCTCTAACTAAAATGAACGTCTCATTAGATACAATGATATTTATATTTAATAGTTCTTTATGTTATATGGAACTCTCTCATATATTGCTTAACACATCCTTATGGTAATGCAGCTTCCAGTATTGTTTTACGGATACTGACTCATCAACCATATAAATTTAAACACTATTCACAACTATCCCAATTCAATTTGAAAATATCAACTTTCTCCTATTGAGGAAGCATTAAAATTAAAACAAAAATATGAGTTTGAAACAGCAAGATGGACGAATTACTGCTCAAGAATATTAATGAAATAGAAACTGAAAATTCTCTTCAAATTAAAATTTCTTGAACGTATCTAAAAGATAAAGGCGAGAACTTAGTAATGAAATAAAGGAACACTACTGAATACATAGAAAGTTTACCTTATATGATTGCCCTGTACATAACTATTTTGTATCACCTCAAATTGACGAAAATTCACACAATTTGCTTACCAGAAAACAAACATCTTCTGAATTGAAGTATTCTTGTAGAAAGTACAAATAAGATTCAAGTATCCACAAATATGTAAATTACGTTATGAACTTTCATATAGATTACAATAATGTTAACTATATATCAGTTTCAGTACAACAGATTTCCTAGATCCTCAAACCACATTCTATCACCAAATCTTCCTCAGCATTATATATATATATATATATATATATATATATATATATATATATATATATATATATATATATATATATATATATATATATATATATATATATATATATATATATATATATATATATATATATATATATATATATATATATATATATATATATATATATATATATATATATATATATATTCATTACTGTTGAGTAATCTTGCTCATCATGAATACTGTTTCCTTGTTAGATGCTTTCATTGTGTTCTGTATTTCTTCTTTTCCTGAAGAGTTTTTCCTATGTTGTTTAACAATTATATCTCTGTTTGGTTTCTAAAATTCTTTGAAATAGCTTCTCAATAGTATAAGATCCTTGAAATTTGCGCAGGTCCCTTTTACCTTTAGGAAATATAAGGCCAATACTCCAATCATATGAGCAGATACATTTTTCCATTCCTCTCTGAATATAGCTGTCAGGATTCTTCTTCCCCTATCTTTGATGCATTTTCTTATATCAACATTGTTGCCACATTATACTGATACTGATATACCATTCTTAAATGCTTTGGATACTCTTTCTCAGTCTATAATTTACTCCTCTTTTCCTTAGGCTCCTCTCACTTACTACTCTTTTCAGCATTCTGCCAAAAGCTTTCTCCAGAACAAACATTTTGTCTTTTAGTCTGCTCTTCTCTATAACTGGTTGATGGTAAAATGACAATCTCACAAACTTCTAGCATTCCTGAAAAGTGTATTTTTTTAATTGTATTTCAATTTGTCCTTTCAGTTTGGTTCCTGAAATTCTTGTCCTATAGTGTCTCCTAAAATTTTCTTGGTTACTTTTTAGTATGGAAGCTATAATGGCAATCCTGCAATTAATATGGGCTAGCACATTTTTCCAGGTGTCACTATCATAAGTGTATAATTCACTCCTCTTTTCCTTACACTCTTTCAGTACTATTCTCAATTTTCTGTCGAAAGTCTTCCCCAGATTGAAGAATACCTCCAATTATATTTTGTCCTTTAGTCTGTTCTTTTCTATGAGCTGGTTGATGGTGAAAATGTAATCCAGAACTTTTCTTCCTTTCCTTATTGTTTCCTATGATATCTCTAGTTGATTTCTAGAATTCTTTCAAATAATTTCTCAATAGTATGAGTTCTTTGAAATTTGCTCAGGTCTTTTCTCCCTATTGGAACTATAATGCCAATCCTTCATTCATCAAGAGCAGGTACATTTTTTATATCCCTTCTGAATTTGCTGTCAGAATTCTTTTCCTCCTATCATCAATGCATTTTCTCATCTCATCATTTGTGTTGTCACATTATTATGATATACTAATTACAAAGGTTTTTGATATTCTTCTTGTCTCTAATTTACTCTTTTTTTCTTAGACTCCTCTCTCATACTACTATTTTCAACATTCTACCTTAAACACGTTCTCAGTTTATAATTCACTCCTCTTTTCCTTAGACTCTCCCAACTCTCCCATAGTATTCTTCTCAGTTCTCTCTTGAAAGCCTTCCCCACATCAGAGAAAACCTATAATTATATTTTGTCCTCAAATATGTTCTCTATTTGCTAGTCTATGGTGAAATTGTGATCCTGAACTCTTCTTCCTTTCTTGAAGTGTGTTTTCCATGTTGTTTTTCAATCATTTCTCTAATTCAAAGACAAACATGTAGTTTATATTGATGACAGAAACATTTGAGAAGAAGTCAAACTTTCTAACAGTATGTGAGAAAGTTCAAATTAACAATTTGACAGTTATTTTTAAATTGCTCTTTTATATCCCAGTATTAATGCTAGTAATAGTTGAAGGAAAAATGAAAACAGTCATGTATAAAGAACTTCCCACATAATAATGAAAAATTAAGTATTGAGACTAATATCTTACTTCACTGCCACCAAGCTAACTTGCTGTACATATGAACTGATAATAAAATATTGTTATTCTGAATATTGCTGTCATGATTCTTCTCCTATCTTCAATTCATGTTCTCATCCTAACTAAGGTATTAACATATTATACTTATTTACCCATTTAAAGGCTTTTGATACTCTTCCTCAATCTATAATTCACTTCTCTTTTCCTTACTCTCCAATTTTTTTCTTCTCAGTTTTCTTTCAAAAGCCTTCCCTGATAATGAAAAGCAAGCAATATCTTCTTGCCCTTTAGTTTGTTATTCTCTGAGCTGGTTGATAGTGGAAATGTTATTCTGAACACTTTCTCCTCTCCTGAAGGGTATGTTTTCCAATTATATCTCTGTTTGGTTTCTAGAATTCTTTCATATTGTTTCCCAATAGTATAGGTTCTTTAAAATTTGCTCAGTTGCTGTTTCCTTCTTCCCCTATCTTCGATTCATTTTCTAATCACAACATTGATGTCATATCCTCCTGAATTACTTTATAAGACTTCTGCTATTCTTTCTCAGTTTATACATCACTTCTCGTTTCATAAGACTCTCATACTGCTCTTCTCAGTGTTCTGTCGAAAGCCTTCTCCAGATCAGGGTTAACCATAAATATTTTCTCTGCTTTCAATTTGTTATTCTCTATAAGATGGTTAATTGTGAAAATCCTGAATACACTTCTTCCTTATATGAAGAGTGTATTTCTTAAGTTGTTTTACATAGAACTCTCTCACTTTTCTTCGAAGAATTCTTTCCAAGAGTTTAGCATCAATGTAAGTCCTTCAGAATTTTCTCAGTTCCTGCACTCTTCTTTTGCAGTATGAGCTGTCAATTTTTCTCAAGCCCATCTGAATATCGCAGTCAGATCTCTTCTTCTCTTATGTACCATGCATTGTTTTATGATAGGTCTTGTTAGTTGTTATATATCCTGGTAAAACACCAATTTTAATTTCTTTGATTTTTACTTTTTGCAGCATTGAAGTATCTAGACTTTGTACAAAACTCAAATATCTCCCCATATTTGAATTCTATATTATATATTCTATATAACAATTATGTAATATAAAATGAAAATGAAGCAGCAAACTGGACTAAAACATATAACGTGAGTATCTTTAACGAAAATCATTTTCCAAGGAGTAATTGCATTTTCCACAAAATATGTGATTGTCTCGAACTGAAAGTTCCTGTTGTAATGAAGTTTCATAATTTGCTTCTCCTGATTAAGAAACTTTACATTCTGAGTGTATAGACTACTATTTATTTAGTAAACAGCTTTGAATAAACTTCTCAAAATACAGAAGAATGTGTAATGAATAGAAGTAGCTCAAAGCATGTACCTTATGTGTTATGTAAATGTTGGAATATCCTGAAAAGCTCAAGTTTTCATGCCAACTATATGAAGAATTGTTCAACAAATAAATTTTGAAGTTAAGAATTGCACCTAATTTACTTGACCTCTTTCCTTTAGAGTTTGAAATCTGACTCTATTGTAACTATTATTAATCAGACTGGTTTACTCAGACAAAAATATCTACGAAGATTATTATCAGAGAACAGAGATGTATTACATTCATATTTACTTGAAAGTTTCTTGTTATTGCTTATTATTGTCTTTGCATATTTTTCGTTTAATTTTCCAACCTGTATTGTAATCTGAAGGTAACTATTTCATTGAAAAGAAACTACTTATATGCACACAAAGTAAAAACTCACTTTCAAAGAGTCACTTTCATACATTTCAACTTGAATAACTTTCCATATGTGATGAACATACTCATTTTACACAATTATATAAATTACCTATAGTACAACCACCTATTACAAAATTGTCAAATTCCATTGCATTCTCCAAGTAGTAGTTGAATTTTTCCAAAATATGAGTCGGAAAAGTAGCAGCATGTTTCCTGTGACTTTCATAAATCTTGGATTGAAAGTTGTAGTTGTACAAAATGAAACTTCATATGCTACTTCTACATTTTTGAACATCATGTTTCCCACTATCAGACACCTATAACAGAGAAACTTTCAACTTCAAATCAATGAGGAATTCTTGTCATTCATTCAACAACTTTGATAAAATTTCCTGAGAAACAGTAACTATGAGTTATGAATGGAAGGAATTCACAATAATTACCTTTTGTGCAAATTTGTGATCATATTTTCTTTGGTTCAAACTTGAACATTGTCAAACACATTGAATCTCATCAACTTTTACATCGGAATAATTGTAGAATAGAAACTTACTTCCACTTGAATAAACTGAAACGAAAATTCAATTTGAAATGGCACGGACATATTGACATCCAGCTTGAAATATTTTAATACACATATAGCCTTAAGTGGATAGCTTTCAATATTCATATGATACATACTCTAAATGACCTAACGAAAATTTTATTGAATTCTTTCCAGAAAATAATTATTATATAAAAGAGCTCAATACCTATTAATAGCAACTCGAAGGATAACTCCCATCATTTTGTAAGATCCTCCAATTGATTCGTTAAAAATCCTAGTAATTCCAGGACATTTTTCAATGCATAGAGGTTGAAATAACCATGAAAGAAAAATGAAATATGTGAATTCTGAGTACATTTCTTGAGAATGCCTAAAAAATATACATTAAATTACATGAATAAACCTCAAATTACATTCACTTACCTTTCAAACATTATTGTAAGTCTTTTTAATTCCTTTATAACATTTCGTTTGAATCATATTGTTTAGGTTAGAATAACCACAGAATGTTAAATTTATGAATTTTGAAAGTCTATCGTTTCTTTCCTTAAACAAATTATACATTAACATGGATAAAATAAACATCAAACTACGATCACTTACCTCTGAAAATTTATTTCAAGTTTCGTCAAACTTTTCATACAAATAAAATTCGGAATCACTTGTTTTGACAGACCAAATATAAGACTAATTGAAATGAGGTTAGATTCGAATGTTACTCAGAAGAGAGAGTTGGTGAAAATACTACTCAATACCTATCAACAGCACTATATTCTAGATGTTGTTAATACCGAAATTATAAGTTGGTGAAAATTAAAGTTACTAACTATTTCCATCTCACTATTTTCGTTCAGAAGAATAACCACAGAATGAGAGAGCATTACATTTACATTACACGTTGGTAACGCTCACTTCCGACATTGAATAGCGATATAAGGAAGCAGTTGGTAAGGAGAATAGGTGATGGCTCCACCCCCGTGTTTCCGTTCTATTCTTCGAAAATGTAGGTCTCAAAAACCGTCCCAAATTCGAAAATTAAATCCTGAAAAGACGTTTTCTCGCCGGGGACCCGATCTCGAGATATGTAGGAATCGTTCGAAGATCGAATCCTTTCGCCCGGTGACCCCGTTTAAGTAGGATGGTTAAAACAAAAACCCGTATTTTGACAGCTCGAGGTTTGTTTATTTCGCGAATTTCTGGCCGTCGGAGATTTTCGGAATATGGAAAGTAGAGCGAAAATTTGCGAAAGTCGGCCGATAGCCCTCCGTTCGATGAAAGATTTTTCCGTTTTCCCGTGGTTTTATGAGAATCTAACTATTGCGGCGCGAAATGCGAAACTCGAGGCTTTTTCGTCGTCCGGGTTTCGTAGCGATCGAAGGCGATATAAATATTTTGTTTAGCTGCAAAAGTCCATAGAAATTATCCCCTCCATCCCGGAGATTTCGGAGACGTATTTTATTTTCGCTTTTTCGGAACTTTTTGCCGGAATTTTCGCCCGATCGACCTCTCCGATCGCCCTCCGAAAGATCCGAGTTATCGATTCCGAAGAAATCTCGCCGTTTCGACGTTCCGTTCGCCCGGGGCGACGTTTCGGCGAAATTTTTCGAAAAATCGTCCCGCCTCCGTCGTTCGAGCTAGGGACTCCGAATTTCGCTCGGATCTTCCTCGGACGTTTCTCTACCGGAAAAAAATTATTCGCGGGGGCCTACGGACCCCGCTCGTCCGCGCCGACCCTTTCTTCCCGCCCGGTTCAAACTCCAACACTCCCCTCCACTTTCCTCGAAATAAGGCTTACTGCTTTAGTATATAAGACAAGCGTCACAAAATCCTATCAAATATATATTTAAATTTTAAAGACCCCTAAATGCTAGTTTTTTTTGATGAATGTTTGTGTCTAGTATAAGAAAGATATTTTGTAGAATAGGAAAGTTTGCGACTGGCGTTCGATACGAAGAATCTTAACAGTACTTATTTTCACCTGCGATGTTCAACGGACCAGTTTCAGTTGCCAAAGCTTTGATATCGAAAAAATCTTCAGTGCACAGTTCATTTGCGTTGAACGACGTACGGGTTTTTTAGCAGCCCGGATTGCGGATATAAATGACTCTGGTGTATACATTGGGCCACCTTTCAGCTGTTTTTTACTTGGCGCTCTATCAAAAATATGTGAAGCCTTATTTTGTGTATGGCCTTTGATAAGATACTTCTTGGTTATACTATTTACGTATAGGTAAGATACTGGATAGAGGTAAACTTTTTTTCCTGCTGTCTTGTGCAGTTATCTGAGTAAAATACGAAATCTTTATCACCAAATGCGATTTGTTGGTTCAAAAAACGAAGAATACACGAACCTAACTCGTAAACTACTCTATGCGCACTGGATTCGTCCCAAAAAAAGCACTCGCATCCATTTGTTTTCAGATTGTAAATAGTAAAATTAAAACATTCAATTTAGATTCGTAATAGAACAGTGAAACACTGAAACTGTTCGTCCTCGTCTCGCTTTTTCTCCCGTCTTGAAAGTTCTTTCTCCACAAGATGATGATCATAATTCTTTCATCTTCTCCTTTACTTCCTCTTCAGCATTATCATAAGCACAACAATTTTCGCATGTCTTCTTCTATAATTGTAGAATGTCATTCGTCATTCGATGTCTTCCTAAGTTTTCCACTCACCCAGCAGTTCCTGACTTATGTTTGCTATATGCGTTTTACTGTTCCCCCTTCTCATTCTCATCAAATGTTCAACCATATCATTCCAAGAAAGATTATACTTCCAGTTCATTTCTCATATCTTCCTTCTTCAGTCAGTCCCTTTTTTGTGTCACTCACTTTACTCTTTGCAGGTACTTTATTTCGATAACCTGTAGTTTGCTCTTCTGTGCCAAACTCAGAAGCCAGCTTTCAATACCTCATGCGATAACAGATCTAATTAATGCCTTCTTCAATGAAAATGTTTTTGTCCTATTACTCATCTTCCTGTTTCTCATTAATTAGTTTTCAATTGAAAAATGCAGCTTAAAAGCATTTCCTATCCTCTTATAATCTTTCTTGATCTAGTTCTGTTTATTGCAGTATATACCGGTTTTTTTCCATTTTTTTCCAACTCTATTGTCCATATTTGCAAATTATCGTGCAGTCTCATTTTGTTCTTAGAACATACCATCACATAATTTACAAACTCCAATTGATTCCACGCTTTTGTATCATGTGTGATGTTTCTCCATTACTTTGTGGATAACATCTATAACAATAAGAAATAATAATTTACTCAACACTCCACCCTGCCTGAGTTCTTATAAAAAATGAGTCCAATATCGAATTTCCAGTCGTTATATGATTTTTGTCTGCTGTATATAGGCTTCTGATATACTTCTTCAGTTCATAAGTCACCCTTCTTTTTCTTAGACTCTCCCCTACTACTATTTTCAACATTCTGCCAAAAGCTTCCTCCAGATCAAGGAAAGCCATTCATATTTTTTTGTCTTTCAGTCTACACTTCCTTATATCTGGTTGATGGTTAAGATGCAATCTCAAAAACTTCTTGCGTCCCTGAAAAGTGTGTTTCTTAAGTTCTTTTTCAATTAATCCTCTCAGTTTGGTTCAAAGAATTCATTTGCAATTAAGTATATCTCCTAAAATTTGCTCTTTTACTGTTGTTTCCTCTATTCAGTATTGGAATTTTAATGTCAATCCTATAATTGTTATGAGCTGGCACATTTTCCAAAGTGTTGCCATCATCAATGAGGACAGGACCGAAATCTACCTTGAACATGTTCACAGTTAATAAATCACTGCTATTTTCCTTAGACTCTCCCAATTCTCCCATAGTGTTCTTCTCAGTTTTCTGTTGAAAGCCTTCTCCAGATCAGGGAAAACCTATGATAATTATATTATGCCCTTAAGTCTGTTCTTCTCTATTAGTCAATGGTGAAAATGTGATCCTGAACACTTCTTCTTTTCTTCAAGTGTTTTCCATGTTGTTTTCAATTATTTCTCTAATTCAAAGACAAACAGGTACTTTATATTGATGACAGAAAAATTTGGGAAGAAGTCAGACTTTCTCACATACTGTTGTACATGATAAAGCTTTCGCTACTCTTTCTCTACTCTTTCTCCGTTCCTTTTTTCCTGAGACTCTCATACTACTCTTCTCAGTGTTCTGTCGAAAGCCTTCCCCAGATGAGGGAAAGCCATAAATTTTTTCATATATATATATATATATATATATATATATATATATATATATATATATATATATATATATATATATATATATAATTATAATGTGTGTTTCTTAAGTTATTTTACATAGAATTCTCTCAATTTTCTTTCAAGAAGTCTTTCGAAGAGTTCGGCATTAATGTAAGTCCTTCAGAATTTTCTCAGTTCCTGCAGTCTTCTTTTGCAATATTGTTTTTCAAATGTCAATCCTTCAATAGTTTTGAGCTGTTAAACTTTCTCAAGCCCTTCTGAATGTTGCAGTCAGATCTCTTCTTCCTTATGTACCATGCATTGTCTTATATATATATATATATATATATATATATATATATATATATATATATATATATATATATATATATATATATATATATATATATATATATATATATATATATATATATATATATATATATATATATATATATATATATATATATATATATATATATATATATATATATATATATATATATATATATGTTCTGATTTGTTCAATTCGTTAGTTACTCTAACGATGTTCTTCTGAAATGTGTCAATACATCCATATAATTTGTACAGGACGTAGAGTCTTTGTACAAACTCTTTATCAAAATCAATTGGGTAATATAGATCCAATAACTGATGAAGAAAGACATATTTTTCATCTTATCTAATATGTGAACAGTGCTACTGTTGGGTTTGTTAATTTAACTTTCTTGATTTGAAAAATTTCCGTATACCAATTTATCATATATTTTTAAAAATATCTCTTGCTTTTGAGATTCTTACAAAATCTCCTACATTGAATATATTCTTTATAGGAATGATTTTAATTTCAGTGTATGCATTGTTGAATATTTCTCTTTCATTCTTTTCATTAACTAGTGATGGTTTCACGGGAATAGTTTTATGTTTAATATTTTTATATTTATCAACAATTTTTGGTAGAATTTGCAACCAATTATAGTTTCCTTGATAACTGAATTCCACATTAAATTCTTTAGTGTACGGTTAACTCGTTCAACAATAGCTGCCTTTTTGCACTGAATGTACTATAATGAATAATATTTGATTTTTCCATTAAATTTTGAAACGATTTATTGTAAAATTCCTTTCCTAAATCAGTTTTTATATGCTTAGGAGTTTTTGACATTCTTGATAAAATTTTTTCCATACGTTGTGTTACCTCTGGTCCAGTTTTATTTTCAATGGTAAAGCCCAAACATATTTCGAGAAGCTATATATTACAACAAGTATATATTTATATACCTTATTATTCTTAGAATGATAAAATTTTTTCCATACGTTGTGTTACCTCTGGTCTAGTTTTATTTTTCAATGGTAAAGCCCAAACATATTTCGAGTAGCAATTTATTACAACAAGTATATATTTATATACCTTATTATTCTTAGAATGAGGTTACATTTCCACAAGATCAGCTTGAACCAAATCATGAGGAGATTTTATTAAAGTTCTCCTTCGCTTGAAATTTATTCTAGCACGTTTATGTAATTCTTCAACTATATGTTTCTTTATATTAATGTTGAAATTCATAATTATTCAATAATATGAGCTTCTCGTAATTCCTCAATAATTGATAAGATTTCATTCCAGTACGTGTTATTTATTACTGAATATGATGCTTTTAATAACTTTAATCTTTCAACAAGTTCATTAGGATCATCCCAGTGAACAAAGTTCGTAGATACAGTGTTTATAATTTCATACATTACCACTTACACCAGCACCTGAGTAAATAGTTCGACCTAATGGAGCAATTATTTCCTCATATTTCTTCAATGTACTACCATCAATATGATCAGATCTTTTAGAGTGACGTTTATGAGCATTAGTTTTCAATATTATACTACGGAATGCTTTTTCATCAATGGTTGTGTAAAATCTGGGATTTCGTTTGAATAATAACTCATATAGACCAGGAGTACCTTTATATCGTTTATTTTGTATAACTAAATCATTTCCATCAATTTTCATTTCAGAATTACCAACAAAGAATTTTTCATTTTCAATATCATATTTATGATCATAATCCTTATTTTGTTCATCAAATATTAATCCTTCTATATATTTTCGAGGTAATTTATCATATTGTTCGAGAAAATCAATAAATGATTGTTCCATGAGTTTTTACGTGATTCATTCATTTCCTCTATCTCTTCATTAGTAGAATAATCATTGTCAAGGATAAACTGCTTACTAGGATTTATTTCATAGTCTTCATTCCTTCATCATTGAAAATTTCAATAAATTTATACTCCTCTTCATTGCTTTTGTAAGGTATATAACTATTATCAGCAGTAACAAATTTTGTTTTTTTAATAATAGGTAGTTCAATTCCATTCTTCATCTCTTCGAATTTCCTTTTTTTGGTTGTTTAAGTTTTCTTCATTACCTTTCAAATGTTTAATTATAGGTTGTAAAAATTCCTTTTGCTTTTGTTGTCCATATTTTAAAATCTCTAACTTTTTCCTAATTTCATTACGTTTTGCAATGATTTGTTTCTTCATTAACACTTCTCGTTTTTTCATTTTTAAACTGATTCACTTTTATCCATTTTTAATGAGACTTCGATGAGATTTGAATAGATATTGAGTGAGCTTAGGTCTTTATTTGAAATCATTCATCAAATCCTTCATCAAGTGTGAAGTCTTTAAAATAGAAATCAAATCATAGGGTTCTTCCAACATAGAGAGCATATTTTTTTAAAAAGACATATCTGTACCCGCCTGATCTTGATATATATGTTTAAGATTCAAATCATCTCGCTAAGATAAGATCAAACAATTTGCATTATCTCGAAGAAGATGTTTTATTATAGAAGCATACGTTTGTGATAAGAAAAAACTATCTAGTAGGTAATGACGTCCTGCACTGAAGTACTCCTGAATAATAGCTCGATTTTTAGACGGTACATCATCAAAGATAAAAATTGAATGTGGTTTAGCTTAATCTGGTGGCATGATAATGATAATGAATGATAATCTAATTGTGTGTTCAATAAGCGAGATCATTACATTAGTTTTACCACAATTTGATGGACCAACTGTTAAACATCTCATTGATTCAGGAAATAACGGTCCATGCTTGGATTTTTTTCTCAGTGAAAATCATGGTTTTGTACTTTAAATTTTGTATTCTTTGGAATCAGATTCATGCTTTAAATGTTTGGTTTACTTAGTTTAACTGCTAGCTACTATCTAATAACAGAGCCAAAACCATATGTTTATTTATACAGGTGGTGGATTAATTAATAATACAATAAATTCATTACCATTTGAACTACAAATACAAGGTTATAAATAATAAAAAACAAGAACTGTGTTTTAAGGAATTTTAATTAATAATTGCGATTCGTAACGCGTTTCACTACACCGTAGCTTCTTCAGACGAATGATTATGCAGAAAAATGTAAATGAGAATATAACGATAAATGTTCTTGAGTTTTGAAAGCCTTCACCTCTATTGAATCTTTTTAAGTGGTTATTCCTTAATTTTATTGGTATACCTGTCATAAATAACCACTTAAGAAGAAGCAACCAATAAGCTTTTAATTACTCAAGAACATTTATAGTTATATTCTCATTTACATTTTTCTGCATAATCATTCGTCTGAAGAAGCTACGGTGTAGTGAAACGCGTTACGAATCGCAATTATTAAGTAAAATTCCTTAAAACACAGTACTTGTTTTTTATTATTGATAATGGAATTTTACCAAGTAAATGCCTCTCAAATTCAAATGACAAGGTTATAAGTTTCAATAAATTAGACTCTGCTTGTTTAGATCATGACCTTGGTTACTCGAATTGAACCGATGTACAAAATCGGCATGAAGCCGATAAGATTTTAATCGAGCAAGCTATGCAGTTTCAAATCATCCGATGCAAAGTTCAGTGAAAAGTTAGCTGCGTTGTGTGAAGCAGGTATAATGGAGACAAAAGTGGGATTAGGTATGGGATATAAAAAAAATGATGAATTCTCAATAGAGAAGTCAATTATGAAACGAATTAGACAAAATATTATGAAAATTTTGAATGATATTGATAACGCAATGGAAAATGAAAAGCCAACTATTAGTTCACGAAAAAAGACTTGTCCTCCTCAACCATCTAAAAAGAGCAGAAAAAATTAAATATGAATGAAGATTCGGATAACACGGACTATTCTAATGAGGTGGTGAATGAAAAGCCTTATATTAGTTTAAGAAAAAAGATTTGTCCTACTCGACCATCTAAAAAACAACAGCAGAAAAAAAAGAAGATAGAAGAATATTCAGACAATTTTAATGAGGAAATGATGAAATGGAAAGATAAGCTTAATCAGCATAGAATGAAAAGAGTAAAAAGAAAATTATTTGATGATGATACTATGGATGAATCAAAAGAAGTAAAATGGAAGATAAGAACGATAAAAAATTAATAAACCGAAGAGGAAAAGAAAGCTGTCTTCTGATGTATCAATGAATTCTAAAAAAAACAAAAATAGATGATTTTTCTAATATAACAGATAATGAAAATAATATGAAAGTTTCCGATTCAAATAAAAAAAACGTAAAATAAACTATGATGATGACTCAGATGATGAACTTCATATTAATAAAAAAGTCGATTCTGAAATGTTTTCAGTTCCAATATTCATTATAAAATAAATTATTTTAGAATAAATTATTCAGTTGAATTAAATTTCCTGATTGATGCAAGCAGCTCTAATATATAAGAAAAAATTGTAGCAAGGAAAAGGAATATTAAAAACCAAAGCGTTCTCGTGAAATTACAAACAGTTATGAATGCTATCAGGCGGAATATCAAGACATATAACCCAAAATCTCTTAATGTTGCTGCTTCGTTAGCAGACAAAGTAGTTCAGATTCCCGTTTTGAGTCTGAACGTGTCAACATCGTTTCTCACGTGATTCTTCAATGTGAACGATCTAGAGTGTTATTACAAATCAAAAATGAAAGTGTTCAATTTTACGCTACAAACTACGTAAGAAAAATACTTTCGAACTGCCAAAACTATAAAAGGGCACTGTCCCAACTCACTAACAAATCGCCCCGTTTCCTCGGTGCTCGGCACATACTTTATCAAGTACCACTTTTTTCGTGCGTCTCTTTATCACCAGAAATAAACAAACTTGTCGTCTGAGTAACCAGCTTCGTCCGAGTCGGTGCGACTACCGGCCCGCTGCCAGGGTTTGTCAACCAGCGCTGGACCCGCGCTGCAACCCACATTACAATATGCAAATTTGCGTTCAGTATACACGAGATACTTTTCCACTCAACTGGAATTTGACGAATCTCTCTTAGAGATTCGCTTGAATGCACACAAATATGCCACACCAAGATGTAGCTCAGCCATCAACCTTACCACAAACTCAATCATACGTAGCTGTAGCAAAGACACCACCGAAGCAATCCTATCCAGACAAAAAACAAGCTATTATACTTCACGCAGAAGGAGACCTGAAGAATTTTGAATATGTACAAGTCATTCGAACCATTGTTACTCCCATAAATATTACATACGTATCACGCATTTCAAACAACAGAATTTGCATATTCCTCAAAACGAAAGAAATTGTCGATAACCTAGTTGCCAATTATCCCACAGTGAAAGAAGGTCACACTAACATAGCCCTGCGTAGACTTATAAGCGCCGCAAAACGTACTGTCATATCAAATGTCTGTCCTTCAATCCCCAACGAACTGATTGAAAACGCTCTTAAAGACTATGGTCTTCAACTATCCTCCCCCATTACATTACTCAAAGCAGGCCTCCCCGATGAATACAGTCACATTCTAAGTTTTATACGTCAAGTTTATGTGAAACCTACAGAAGAAAATTTCGAACTTCAAACTTCTGTCACTATCACCTTCGATGGAAATATCCATAGAATTTTCCTATCGACTGATAAAATAGAATGCTTTATCTGCAAGGAGATAGGCCATATCGCTAATAGATGCCCTAATATAACCAAAGAAGCGCACACTGCGCATCCAGTAACCAACCAGACTACCTCACAACCAACAAGCACACCAAACAGTTTAGAAAATCCTGCTCCATCGACCCAAAGTAACCAAACAGGACCTGCCATATTACCAGAGACCAACTCCAAAAGACCACGCACAAGTTCCACGGGATCTAGCACCCAGATGAGTCAATTAAAAATACAGCTACCAACCCCCAAAGATTCCAACAAGATGCCACCTCCAGAAAGCAGTCCCAAAGAACCGAACCAGAAGACAAAACAACCCAAAAAGAAAATGAAAAAAGAAAAAACTCACGAAAATATTACTTCTGAAACATCCAGAGCTCTTATAAAAGAACTATACGACCAAATTCCAGATAAGTTCATATTAACACCAAATGCATTTTTCTCTTTCTTAGAAAACGATAGCAGATATCCGCTACAAGAAGCAAACCAATACACTAACGATATTAGAACCCTCATCCACAACATCCAGTATATTCATTCTGAAATAAAAATTGATAGATCTCTCAAATATAGAATAACAAGACTATCCAACAGACTCAAAGCCCAACTAAAGTTTGAAAATTCGGCGGATGACCTCGAAAGCATAGCCTCTTTAACATCTGACGCAGATAAATACGACGATTTTCCTCAGACTCTGAATCCCCCCAATACTCAACAAACTCAAATCATCCGTTTTCTTAGTAATCCAATGGAACTGCGATGGATTCTATCCACGGCTACAACGATTGCAACAGCTTATTATAGATACTCAAGCAGATATAATATGTCTGCAAGAAACTAATTTTAACGAAGACCACGAACCATATCTGAAAAACTATGAGGGCTACCACCATATCCGAACTCAGTGTGCTCGAGCCAGTGAAGGTGTATCAACCCTCGCTAACATCAACCTATTCTCACAAGCTGGTCCTTTAACAACGAACCTAGAAGCTATAACCATTTCACTATGGAATCCTGACGAACTCACAATATGTAATATTTACCTACCACCAAATTATGCACTTCAGGCAATCGAACTTTTAGATCTCATCGACCAACTACCTCCTCCTTTTTTACTGGTTGAAGACTTGAATGCACATAAAATAATATGGAGCTCTGAGCGAACATTTGGCAGAGGTAAAATTATAGAAGAAGTAATTCGTGAATCAAATATTTGCTCACTAAATTCCGGTTCGAACACACATTTCAACATTTCAACTGGCACCTTTTCATCCATCGATCTTAGCTTCTGTGACCCGAGATCACCACCCTCACTCACGTGGCAAGTGCTTGATAGCCTTTACGACAGCAACCACTATCCTATCATGATAACAACCAATACTGCCCAACAACCTCCAATAATCACTCGTGGTAAATGGCGCCTATCTAAAGCTGCCTGGTCCAACTTTTTCTCAGAAGTTGATGACCAAATAGCGAATTGCGCATTTTTAGACGATATCAACCAGTCAGTAGAAGTCTTCAGTAAATGTATTATAGCTGCAGCAGAAAAACATATAGGCAAAACAAAACCCTCATCTAGAAAGTCCATCCCCTGGTGGAACGACGACTGCAAAAAAGCAGTTACAAACTGCAAAAAAGCTTTAAACAAATACCGCAGAACAAGAAGAATCAACGATCTCATCAATTTCAAAAGGCTAAAGGCTCTGACCAAAAGAAATATAAAACAGAGCAAAATTAACTCCTGGCAACACTTCGTCTCATCCATCACCAAAGATACTCCACCAACTGAATTTTGGAAAAAAATAAGGAAAATGAATGGAATACCCACCAGCCTTGCAATTCCTGCCGTAGAAGTGAATGGAAACATTATTACAAATAGCCAAGAAATAGCTAACATTATCGCCATTAACCTCAAAGACAAAACCAGTAACAACCCAAATGCTGCTTCTCATGAACCAGACTGTTGCAACCTACCTAACCAGAACACTGTTAGATATGGTAGAGATGCTATCAACCAGTCTTTCAGCAAGTTCGAGTTTGATAATGCTCTCAGAACCTGTAAGAATACTGCCGCCGGACCAGATGATATTCCTTTTATTTTTCTAAAGTATCTTTCGACAACAGCAAACAGAAAACTACTAGAAATATACAACAAAATTTGGACAACTAGAACTTTTACCTCCTCTTGGAAACATGCACTCATCCTACCCATCAAAAAACAAGGAAAAACTACCTCGAACCCAAATTCATATAGACCCATTTCACTAACGTGCACAATGAGTAAGCTGATGGAAAAAATGGTAAACAAACGCCTCATGTGGTATCTAGAAAAAAAACCTCCTGTTAGTAAATGAACAATTCGGCTTTAGACAAAATCGGATTACTATGGACAGCTTGATTTATCTGCAGACAGAGGTAGCAAAAACACTTATTAATAACCATGAATTGTTTGCTGTTTTATGCGACATAGATAGTGCATTCGACACAACCTTAAGACCAACGATAATGAAAAATGCGAAGCAATGTGATCTATCTGGCAACATATTAGCTTTTCTCGAAAATTTCATCACACAAAGAACATTTAAAGTCATTTTGAACGGTTTACTCTCCGAAACTCAGCCGCAACACAACGGCATACCCCAAGGATCAGTTTTTAGCACTACTCTGTTTCTATTAGCGGTTAATGGTATAAACTCCAACTTAATCCGGTATCCAGTCAAGCATATCATGTACGCTGATGACCTCATCTTACTCTGTCAGGGAAAAACCTCCAGGACGTCAGCAAACCTTCTTCAAGATACATTGAATTCGCTAGAGCTGTGGTCTAAGAGCAACGGTTTTCGCTTCTCAAACAACAAGACGAAAGTGCTCCGATTCAGTAGAAGAACGCGTACCCCCGAAGAACTGCCTCTTACCCTCAATGAATCCACCTTAGAGGAAGTTGAGCATTACAAGATACTCGGGATTACTTTTGACTATAGATTAACATGGGGAAAACATATCAGAGAACTAAAAGCAAGCTGTATGAAACGACTGAATATAATAAAAACTCTTTCACACTACAAGTGGGGGCCGAGGAAGAAGCTCTCTGTAAGATATACAGATCCCTCATTAGATCCAAACTGGACTATGGCAGTCCAATTTACTCCACCGCCAGTAAATCACTACTCAAATCACTCAACCCCATCCAAAATACTGCCTTACGCATTTGTCTTGGTGCCTTCAGAACTACACCAGCAGCTAGCCTCTGCTGCGAGTCGAGCGAAACCCCTCTATGGTTGAGACGTCAACAACTACTCTCAGGATACTCCATAAACGCCATATCCAATCCCAACAAGTCTACCACAAAAATTCTTACCGAAACTCTAATATATAGGAACATGAACATCAATGCCTATTCTTCCAAACGCCTGAGACCTAGCTTCGAACTCCTACTCCCAATAGCTGATAATATTTGCATCACGAAAATCACCCTCAACACTCTTCCTTCTTATCCTCCGTGGTCTTTAACTCCTCCAAAGATCGACACAAGGCTCTGTAACTTCAACAAAGCAGAAACCACGCCTCTCTTCTTCAGACAATCTTTTCTAGAACTCATTTCAAAAAGTAACTTTGACAGTGTCCTTTATACCGACGCCTCAAAAGCCAGCGCTAACGTAGGTACTTCAGTCACAACAACCATAGACACACTCAAAACCCACTTGCTGCTTCACACAAGTAGCATTCATACAGGAGAACTATTCGCAATTCTGCAAGCCTTCAAAATCCTAACAGCTGCAGACAAAAAAGCAGCAATATGCACAGACTCATTGGCATCGATACATTCTATAAGAGACACTTTTACACACCATCCCCTCGTACAAAAAATACATGCAATTCATAGAAGTCTCAATATGCAAGGCACATCTGTTACCCTAATATGGTTACCATCTCATGTAGTCATCACTGGAAATGAGGCCGCAGACAGAGCAGCAAAAAATGCAACAGTAACAGAGATGGCAATTGAAGAAATTTTTCTGCGAAGCGAGGCAAAAAATGTGGCAAAGAAAATAATTCAACAGAAATGACAACAAGCCTGGGACTCATCACGGAACAAGCTACATGAAATACAAACCAGAGTGACTCCCATAAAATTTCCAGTAAACATGACTAGAAAAGATAAAATAGTCATAAGACGATTAAGAACCGGACATACTAAACTAACACACGAACATCTCATTACCTCAGAACCCCAACCCGAATGTGAAACATGCCCAGGAACCCACATCACCGTGAAGCACATCCTCACTGATTGCGCTGAATATACCAGGAAAAACGGCTCCTACATAACATCAAAGGACCCATATCAGAGTTACTGAGAGACACTCAAAATTTCAAGAACATCATCGAGTTTCTCCAAGCATCCCAGCTATATAATCAGATGTAATCTAAGTAACCTTGTAAATTATTATGTTGTAACACTCTAGTGTCAATGACCTTCGATGTCGAGACACACAAATTCTAAATAAAAAAAAAAAAGTAGTTCAGAAATATAAGAAAAAAAATTGCAACATCAACGTATTATTCCAATTCCTATATCTGGAGGATTTTTACAGTTGATACCAATTCTTGCTGGTGCTCTTGGAGCTTTAACTGGGGGTGTAAGTAAAGTTGTACAAACAGTAAATCAAGCTAAAGATGATAGACGACAATCTGAAGAAGCACCAAGGCATAATAAAACAATGGAATCTATAGCTATTGGTAAAGGTCTTTATTTAGCACCACATAAAACAGGATTAGGTCTTTTTAACCAACCAAGAGGCTCATAGAATGAAAATACCTTTATTTCAAGGAGTTTTTAAGAATGATACACTACCTACAGAAAATTTTTACGAAACATGAAAGTGGCATAATTAATCTACAAAATTCATTTTTAGGGATCACACTGGGTTGCTTATAAAAATGGACCACAAGTGTTCTATTTTGATAACTATGGAGATTTACCACCTACTAAGGAATATCAAAAGTATTTTCAATCAAATGGTCCTTCAACTATCTATTATAATTATAAAATTACCAAACTTTGAAAAATATAGTTATAATTGTGGACATTTATGTATTGATTTTTATTAAATGAATTAAAATGATAGTCCATTCTGGTTTTAGTACTTATTGAGAAAATGTATAATGAAGAAGTTTTAATACAGAATAAAAATAGGTAAAAATTTTTTAAGTTAAACGGTTTTATGTTAAACATACATTGCACTGTTTAAGATAAATGTACTAAAACCAAAAATAATAAAATAGATACAGTCGTGGGAATTATAAACATATGCATAGACTAGACTAAAATAAAACCGTGGGGCACGTCAATTGTCTACAAATTATCGACTTAATGTGCGATAGAAGAATCGTTTAATTCGTAGTTTGGCAGTTGGCCCGCAGACGGTGAGGAAATTATTTACTATTTTCTTGCTCATGGAAATTCTAATAGTTATACACTCCATGTAAATAAAAGAGATGTTTTAACTAGTTTATCGTTGGACATTCACTCTGCTGGCTGGCGAGGAATCGTTTCACTGCTTGTTGTTTGTCCTTAATCGACAAAACATATGACAAAAGTACTACTCGCTCACCACTATGAAACCCTAAAACTCGCTTATAATCGAGCTTGCTAACTTGTTTCCACATTCTAGCCCTACTTATCACACGTCCATCGTTGTCGGTTGCACAACTGCCTAATAATTATAGTGTAACATTACAAAACAAACATTTTAATCAACGATTGTAGACAATTGACGTGCCCCACGGTTTTATTTTAGTCTAGTCTATGCATATGTTTATAATTCCATCGACTGTATCTATTTTATTATTTTTTGGTTTTGAGTACATTCATCTTAAACAGTGCAATGTATGTTTAACATAAAACCGTTTAACTTAAAAAGTTTTTTCACCTATTTTTATTTTCTAGTTTTTAGTTTTTATTTCGCATTCTTTTTAATTCATTTAGTGCTTCATTATTGCAAGGTTTCTTGCCCGTTAGTTTATTGCAATTCAACTCCTCTATACGTAGTCCCTGCAAAGATCTTACTCTACTAAGAGCCACGTAGGCTTGACCTTCTTCAAACAGTTTCGCACCTAAGTATACGACTGCGTGATCCACAGTGCTGCCCTGAATTTTATGTATTGTAGAATCATTTTTATCCACCCTAATGCCATACAGTTCTCGGCGCGTTTTAACCTTTCACCTTAACTTGGGTGGTGTACCGCTAACGACGTATCATTTTAGCCACCCTAACGCCACACAGTCCTCAACACGATACAAAATCTTGACTTGGGTGGTGAATTCAGGCTGGATACATTGTATTCTACTGGTTGAGCACTTTCATTTGATACCCATATTGATAGGATTGATGAAACCTACGTTATCCGCCATTTTGTAGCGGCCGCCATCTTGGATTTCAATTTTTATAGTATATTGTATTCTGATTGTTGAGCCCTTTCATTTGATACCCATATTGATGGGATTGATAAAAGCTATGTTATCCGCCATTTTGTAGCGGCCGCCATCTTGGATTTCAATTTTTTATAGTATATTGTATTCTGCTTGTTGAGCCCTTTCATTCGATACCCATATTGATGGGATTAATAAAACATAAATTATCCGCCATTTTATAGCGGCGGCCATCTTGTATTTATAATGATAATGAATAAATATAATTGTATTGTCACCAAAATCCAAAGTGTATACAAAATTTCAGATTAATCGGTTGACAGGAAGAGGTGAAATTTGAATTACTAAATGACCCAAGAATAAATAAAACAAACGGGGTGAGCTAAATAAAACCGTTTAAAAATGTCATATACATTTCAGTTGAATCAAAATCTTCTATTTTATCTGCTAATATATATCCTTCATTAGTTTTAGATGAAGAAAAATTTACGTTCTAGGAATAATAGATTTCGTAAGTTTTATGCGATTCCTAATGTATATTCAAGTAATAATGAATTTTCATTAAATGAAAAACTCTTTTCATCCCTGAAGGTATTTATGAAGTGAGTGATATCAATAATTTTTGAGTGAGTATTATATTGAACATGAGAAAGAAATAGACATAAATAAAAAGTATAGTTACATTATGGATTAATTAAAATACTTTCAAATGTGAAATAAAAGCTAATAAAATGATTTATTTCACATCAGATAAGAGTATAGGAAAATTACTTGGTTTTTATCAAGAAAATTGGAAGCTTTCACAAAACATTAATCTGATTATCCTGTTGAATAGGTAAACTTAATGTTATAACTATAGAATGTAATTTAGTTACGAATTCTTTCTCTAATGATGAAGGACAAAAGCATACAGTGCATGCTTTTTATCCAAATGTTCTGCCTGGTACAAAAATTATTGAAATCCCTACCAATGTAATTTATCTACCAATCAATACTCATTATGTTGATGAAATTGGATCAAAAGTAACAGATCAAGATGGACAACTACTTAATAACAAAGAAGAACTCATAACAATAAGACTTCATTTAAATACTCTATGAATAATGGTATTTTATATAATATAAATTCTGGATATAAAACTTGTAAAAGTCAAAAGAGAGTTGGTTCTAAAAAAGTTTGAAAGTAAGTAAGAACAAGAAATTTCATCGCTTACTTGGATTTAAATTAATATAATTACGAAGCCAATTGTTTCATTGTTTTTGAAGATAATAACAAATTTAAAAGAAATAATATTAAGCTTATTCTGCTCTTGTAAGGTAGTTTTTAATAAGATTGAAGAAAATGAGTTTTCAGAATCTACGGATAAATGAAAATGTTTTCATGGATAATTCTATTGTTACTTATGAATATTATACATATCAACCACATTCATCAACTACTTATAACAATTGTGATGAAATTCATATACCAATCAATACATCAAATGTATATACCCTACCTCCTCAGAGTTACCTATATATTGAAGGCAAATTGGTGAAAGATGATGGAAAAACTGTTAGTGATAGTTCAAAATTTGTTAATAATGCATTAGCATTTTTATTTGATGAAATTCGATACGTTATTGGATCTACTGTTATTGATAAGGTGTTGGAATTACTTCAACCTCAAAAATTTTAGTTTCATTCACTAATAACCAATGTACTAAATTGGAAAATGCTGGTTGGAATTAAAAAATCATCCTTCTCTTTGTACAAAGGTTAGATATTTTAGTGCTTGTATACCTCTTTATATGCTTCTTGGTTTTATGGAAGATTTTAAAAAATAATTATTAATATTAATCAAAATTTATTCTTATTTGAAGCAATACTGATTTAAATGCTGTATGCAATGTACCTGTAACAGCGAAAGATAATCCTAAGGTTATAATTGATAGAATTCTCTGGAAAGTTTCACATGTTAAAGTATCAGATATGGAAAAATTACGATTATTGAAACAAGTTGATGCTAATAAAGATTTATCCTTAGCATTTAGATCTTGGGAATTACATGAATTATCTACTGTACATCAAACAAACAAACATACATGGAATGTTAAAACTGCAAGTCAAATGGAAAAACCTAGATTTATAATTTTGCTTCGCAAACAAACAGACGTAATGAACTGAATAGAGAAGCTAATTTATTTGATCATTGCAAATTGAGAAATATCAAAGCTTATTTAAATTCGGAGGTGTTTCCATATGGTGATCTTCAACTAGATTTCAATAAAAATAAAAAACATTGGTGTATTTTATATGAAATGTTTGCACAATTTCAGAAATCTTATTATTTTAAAAATTAAGCAGGTCCTTGTTTATCACCAACTACCTTTATAGAAAAAACACCTATTGTAGTTATTGAATGCAGTAGACAAATTGAAACGATTAAAAACAGTGCAGTTGATATTCGATTGGAAATTGAAACAACTGATATTGTACCAAACAAAACAACAGCTTACTGTTTAATAATTCATGATCGATTAGTACGCTATAATCCTTTAACAAGTGCAGTCAAAGTTGTTGCAGAAGAAAAATGTTCATTATTGATTTCCAAGCGTTTCAATTCAGAAATAGTGAGTTTCTTATTCGTGAAATATGCATTTTAACTATAATAACACGTGATGTTCATCATAAAATAGTGAATTTGCCTGTTTCACTACAATCGGTAGACGAAAAAAAGAAATTTTTAAAAATATTGCTTAATGATTGTTTAGTAATAGATATTTCAGAAATAGCATGTCTTACTTTACATAGTTTAAGAAAATGTATTCAATTAGATGCACATTGTAACTCACATACATACAATAATTTACAATGTTCTCGACAAAATGTATTTCTTTTATATGAATGGTTACTATCGAAAGGTAAATAACAAGAAAATCAATTGTAATAAAAATTCATTTATTCATCATAATTTTCTCTTTTCTTTAACCTAATACAATTTTCCTCTTCCTCGTAATATTCTTCATCCATTTCATCATTCCCATCATTTTCATCATCCTCTTCCTCTTCTTCATCCCTATTGTGATGTACTCGCTTAGATGGAGTAATAGGGTAAGAGTATCCTCAACAAATAGGCAAGGATACTTCTTAAATAGGTCTATTAAGACCTCCAATTCAATTACCTGATCTATGTGTACTTTTGAATAATAATAAAAAGAATAGAGAATAAAGAAAAATCTTAACCCATCATTAGTGGTTTAGTAGATAATAAGTGAACTTACTAAAATTTATGCTTCAATACGATGTAGAGTTCCTGTAAAGGTAACTCTTTTTATCATTTGTTTTAAACAATAAGGTAGAAGGTATAGTTGCCATGATGTTATAAAACTGACTAATACTTCGATGTTCTCATATCATGATTTTTATATAAACCGCAATGAAACAAAAATATATACATAATTGACTCATTCAAATTATCTATAATTTCAAAACAAATGTCATAACTACATAGCTGCAGATTTTTATTCAAAAACGTAATCTTCTTCGTTATAAATTACAGTAAAAGATCAAGGATTAATCGATTCACCATAATTACGAAGTTGCAAAATTTATTCAATTAATTTTATCTAGTGCACTATAAATTATATGAAGCAATATTGAAGGTCAATTCTATCATCTATAAATTCATTCAATTAATATTATCTTAAGCGTTAAATGACATTAGTATGCCTGTACCAGTGAAATTTATTTGTCCTCAATGTAAGGGGAAACCGATATGATAAACATGTCTTGTATTCCTTGTTGTTATTCATGTTATTATAAAGAGATAGAACATATACCTTCCAATTATTGGAGTAAATCAAAATAATTGACTTGAAAAATTTTGATGAATTCCTTAATTTTTATTACAAATATTATATTTCGATAACCTTGAGACTTAAGATATAAATATATCTTACTTATTAGGCAATTTAGTTTATATGATGAGTGCAGAGAGAATTGAACACATTCACGATGATATTGTATCCAGACTAAATGAGGTGAGTAAATTACTTAAAACTGCACATGAATTTTCAAAATGGAATAAATTAATAAATCGATCTATTTTTAGAATGAGAAAATATATGAGAGATAAAAATCATTTGAATAGCTTATTACATCTTAAGGCCCTTTTGTGTAAGCTTGAATTTTATAAAAAATCATTCAGTGAATCTGCAAAACGATTGAAATTGCGTTGAAAAAAATTAATTTCAGATGGGAAGAAATCGAAACCTGCTTTAAACATAGAATCAAAAGTGGATGTTTTTAAATTACACATATAAAGATCCTGAAATTTTTTAAAGAAAGCTTTTCATACTTTCAAAGTTCAAATTAAAAAGCATTAAAATCATCAAATTTTGAAAGCATATACTATATTTTATGCTAAATTCATTAAACCTCAATCATTAGAAACAGATATTAAACATTTCATAACAAAAATGAAATTATTTGATCGAATGGTATAGAAAATTTGTTCTTGATAAACAGCTACCTAAGCTTTCTGAATTTTCAGACAAAGATAGTGGTTGGGGATTTCTGAAATTCTTTTTAAAAGTAAATTTATCAAAGAATATTCTTGGACGTATAAATTTATTACCACTTAATGAAGAACGATATATTTCATCTCAAAAATATATTGAAAATATTAAAATTTATTGTAAATCTATTGATTCCTTTCGTTTTATGTCTTCTTCATTAGATAAATTAGGATCGTATTTACCTCAAGAACATAAAACCATCGTTGAAAAATTTGGTAAGTCTGACTTAGAGCTTCCGTTATTACAACAAAAGGCATTTTCCTTATGAACATTTTAATTGATAGGAAAAACTTGATGAACAGAAATTACCATCAATGGAAAATTTCTTTTCTAAAATTAAACAACAACATATCACTAAATTAGAATATGAGCATGCTCAGTTAGTTTAGAAAACATTTAATATTAAAAGTCCACGTGAATATGCTGAACTTTATTTGAAAACAGATGTATTATCATTATCTGATATTTTTGAGAATTTTCGAAGAATTTGCAGATCCAATTATGGACTAGATCCGTTACATTATTGTACATCACCTGGTCTAGCTTTTGATGCTATGCTCAAAATAACAAATATTAATTTGGAATTGATAACAGACATGGACATATTTATGTTTTTTGAAGCTGGTATCAGGGGAGGAATCCCACAATGCTCTAATTGATATGGAAATATAAATAACATGTATATGAATGATTATTATCAATCTGAAGATGATTCTTATATTATGTATTTTGATATTAACAACATGTATGGCTGGGCTATGTGCCAATACCTCCTTGGTGGTTTTGAATGAGTTGAAGATATTTATTCTCTACCAAATATTTTAAATATGAATGAAAATGGTGATATTGGATATATTTTTGAAGTAGATCTTATATATCCTCAAATTTCATTCGATTTGCATAAAGATTTACCTCTTTGTCTTGAATACCTAATACCACCAGGAGCAAAAATTAAAAACCTAAACTACTAACGACATAACTAACAAAAGGAAATATATCATTCATTTCAGTGTATTAAAACAAGCTGTTACCTTAGGAATTAATATTGATAAATATCATAGAGTACTTAAATTTAAACAGTCAGATTGGTTAAAAAATATTTCGAACTGAATATTGAATTGAGAAAAAAGCTAAAACTGATTTTGAAACTGCATTCTTCAAGTTAATAGTAAATTCTGTATTTGGTAAAATGATAGAAAACGTTAGAAAATATAAAAACGCGCATCTAGTAAATAAATGGAAAGGAAGATATGGGGCAAATTATTATATTGCGCAACCAAATTTTCATAGTTGTACAATCATTGATAATAATTTGATTATAATTGAAATGAATAGAATAGAAATAACATTCAATAAACCAATATATATTGGTATGAGTATCTTAGATATTTCAAAAATAATATTATATGATTTTCATTATAATTTTATGAAAAAAAATCTGAAATAAGACCAAGTTATTGTACAGTGACACAGATAGTTTAATCTATCATTTTTCATGAAAATATTCACAATATTATAAAAAAATATCCAACTGTTTGATACATCAAATTTTGATCTTCAAAATCCATATAATATACCTTTACAAAATGAAAAATCTTTAAGTCTTATGAAAGATGAAGCTGGAGGACAAATTATGTTGGAATTTATAGGTTTAAAATCAAAATGTATTCCTTAAAAATACAGATTCCTCCTAATTGTAGTTTAGACCTAAGAAAAATTTAGACAATCAAGGTGCTAATGAGCATGATATTAAAATATCTATTGCAAATATTGGTATAACTAAAAAAGCTAAAGGTTGTCACTCATCTACATCAAGAATGATAACATTTGAGAATTATTATGGCTGCTTATTCAACCATAGAGACATTTTATCACATCAGTTCCTAATAAAATCAGTAAAGCATGAAGTATATACTGTTAAACAAAAAAATTACTCTTTCAAATTATGATGATAAAAGAGTTGTTAATTATATTTCAACTGATACTTATCCATATGGGTTTGAAAAATTTTAATGGAGTTTTAAGTAATTTACTAACTTTATATTTTAGGAAAAAGTGGAACAATATATTGTGGTGAATGAGAAAAATATTTTGTTTCTATATTTGTAATAGCCAACGTAAATTTGTTATTATGTACTGAAACGATACCACCAAGTCCTGAACTTGAAATACCTATAAAGAAAAAGAAGTAATAACCAAAAATATGTTATTTTTCAGTAAAACAATAATATACAATTCAAACGAAATTCCAAGAAATATTATTTTTAAATAATTAATTTTTTGATATCTTCTTTCTAGGAATCAAAGTTTCAGCGCAATTCTTAACTCTAATTGACAAAGATTCATCAGTCAAGAAAAGTGAGTTGAAGTAAGATGAGTGAACATTTATTCGACCTAGTTCATGGTTTAATAAGACGTAAGATTAAGTTATATGACTTAACATCTGAAGAATTATGTCAACTACCAATGGCATACTATAAAAAAGAAGCAAAAGGCTATGAAATAAACATGGTATGGAATCGTTTGAGTGAAGAATATAAGAAAGAATTGAAAATGCAATTACAATGCACTGGACACTGGTCGAAGTCAGAAATATCTGGCATGGATTTTCCAGATGGACCACTACCCAAAAGAAAAGACTGTTCAATATGTATGTTAAATAAATAAAATTATAAAACAATGTGAATTAATCTAATAAAAATAAAAAAACTTCAATTTTATGTCTTTATTAATTCAATTATAGTTTTACATTTCATGTATTGTTTGATTCAGCTTTAAATTATCTTTACAGTTAATTTTGATTCTTCGTTTGTCACTTCTACAGACATTCAATAATTTGTAGAGAATCTTCTCCTTTTATCTAAACATTCTTCTTCTCTTTGAATACAACTATCAATATTTGTATCCAATTCTTTCATTATAGATTTTTCTTCTTTTAATTCATCTTGGCATGCATTCATTTTCATCTTACTCGTTTTAACTTCTTCAATTAAATTTTCTTTTGCTGTTTGCAAATTTTCTATTTGTATTTCTAAATTTAATAATTTAATTTTTCCTTTTGTAAAGCATTCATCATTTCTACTGCTACAATGTTTCTTTGAATATAGGTTAATATTTTTTCGAACAAAGTTTGATTGATATTGCTCCATTGTGCTGCCAAAAGAAATTTTCTCCAAATTACTACATTCTTCATATCAGACATTTGTTTATCACCTTGATAAATTTTTGTTATATATTTTTCATGTGCTTGATATTCATTTTCCAATTGTTTCTGACAATTATCTAGTTCGTTATGACATTCTTGATACAACAGATAACTATAATTATATAAATGAAAATACTCAGACCTATAACGTGTATCATTAAGGTTAACATATTCTATTTCACTCGAAATAAAACAAGTATTAATTGCAATCAATATAAAAAACTCAAAATAAATTGATTCATTTTTTCTCTCCTCTACTTTGAACACACAGCAGTTATTAACTGTAACCAACTAAATAATATCTTTCCACTCTTTATTATATTTCAAGAATACATTGTGATAATCTCATACTTCTGTCACCTCCCATGGACAAACACATAGGTCCAATGTTATTGTTGTGCATTTTCACACTTTACAGCAAATAGTTTTTGTCTTAAACAAAAATTAATCAAAATTAAATAAATAATTTAGAAGTTTACTTACAAATCAATTTCAAATTCTTCTTCTTCTTCCTCTGCACGTTTTCTCTACATACTTTCCTTCTTGATTGGTAGAGGATTCAGATCTATCACTCTCAATGCTCTATCCATAGTTATAAAGTGAATATTTCATAGAAACTATCCGCTGTTATATCTTCAAACTATTGATAAACTCATTATTGTATTCATACATTATTCATCTATTACAAATAAAAAAATATTTATATATCCCTGAAAGTTATCATTTATATTCCAATATCAGCAAAATAATAAATATTAATTAAACTCGAATAGACAAATCAATTTTTTCTATAAATATCCCTGAAAATTATGATAATTCACTCATTCAACTTGCACAAACAAGTCGAAACTTCCATAAACAAGTCGATTTTTTTTTCACCTAAAGGGCATCATTTTCAATAACAACAACCAATTAAAATTAATTGAATTTACGTCATCGCCTTTTTTAACTCAACCAACCCAGCCTTGCCCAGCGTGCGCATGCCCCATAACACCACGCCGAATAAGAATAACCACCCCACAACACCAAAAAAAAACACCCCACTAAGGAAAAACCACCCCCCAAAAAATACACCCCCTTCGCCCTATCCTCCCCTCTACACACCTGCACAGGTAAACCCCAGGTCACGTGACGCTAAATACGTCACCACCCACCCGCCTCTTCTACAAAAACCCCTTCTGGTCATTGTCGACAACTCTTCGTCTTATCTCTTCTTCTTCACCTCACTTCTTATACAAAAGGTTAATACAAGGTCACGGACAACCCCCCTATCGCCCTCTTCAAACAGAACTGGATGGTATGTGATCTAGCACACTCCTAGCTTACCTACTCATATAATATGAAATTTGAAATGAAACATATATCGACGTTGAAGATTGAAATTTTTTTCCATAATTTTCTTCATCTATAAAATAATTGATATTTTCTATCCATAATCAATCTGACAACACTGTGTGTTTAGTCTGACACCTCTAGGGGTGCCCGAAAGGAGGCAGCAGCAGCAGAGTTACGGACAAAAATCATCGTTCGCCGCCGGTTTTCTGTATCCAGGATAAGTAAACCTCCTCCTCATGTAACTGTGTTGTCGTGATGGCACTATAGATTGTAGAAAGAAAGCAAAAACAAAAAACTCTATGTTGTTCAAGTGGGCGAAATATTGGACTTACCAAGATTTGCTTCAATACAGGGAATCATGGCCACAGTTTTCTAAGGTTAACCGTTTTGAAGCAGTATGTTTCAATGAATAATTCTATGCATTTGAAGTAGTTCACAGCTCAGAAACTGAAATTATATCTTATGAGAACCTAGAAGATCATAAAACTCTCGTAGGTATCGAATAAATATTTCAATGTAAAGCTATTCATTGCATGTTACTTTCCCTATATCAAAATTGTCTTGTATTTATTGTTTCAAATACTATAAAATTCCGATTTGGATTGTTGGTGGCACTTATCAACGATATAATCATCCCATCATCGCCAGCATATCTTTCCTCAAGTAAAAATTTCATATCTTTATATTGCTTTGAAAAAGTCCGAGAATCTCAATTATCCTAAAACACTGGTTGCTTTTGGTTGCAGGCTCTGTAGCTATAAGAAAAGACATTCAGGTGATAGTTTTTCCCAGAAAGCATATATTCTGACGTTCTGGAGTTTGTCTACGAAGTTCGAATCTCCTTAGAATGTGTTTTCAATAATGAACGTAATATAGAATTTAAATTTTTCGATGATTTAAAAGTGTTCTTTAAATATGTGGACCATCTATGAACCTCATCTCAATTTTTCAGTCCTGACCTATCTTAACCAGCCAGGATCGCGATTCTGGCTGGTATATCTTCATCTTCTTCTTCTTTTTTCACTGAGCTCGATATCGGGGTCATCTACTCAATCCATTTGATAATTCAATTGGGCCCAACATCTTCTGACTGATCTTGGTTCACCAATACCCAATTAGTTCAACTTCTTCATTTAGCAGACTTGATTTATTTGTATTATCTTTCCCCTTCTTTTCTCAGTCGGTCAAGGATGTAAGGTTGAAAGGTTCTACCAATTAGGACTACAGACAAGAACACAAGCATGCGGTCCTGGACTTCATAACTACTATTCAGTATTTTATGTGTATTCGTTAACTACATGCATATTATAGTTTAATAGATGATTCACTTAAAAATTGTATTATTCTTTTCAGATACGAATATTTACAGGAAATATTAAATCATAAATGCACTTCGCAAAGTTTGAAATTTTTTTTAAGATGATGATGTTCTTAATAAATTCATTAATATTCCTACTATCATTCGAACAGTTGAAAAAAATATGATTCAAGTCGCCAACAGCTTCACACTCATACCTATCGGAATCTCTCACTTTAATTTCGAATAAATGAGATGGAGATAAACAATGTAAAGACCTAATTCGGCACATAGTAGTGATGTAATGTCGGGTCAAATCTATTTTATGAAACCATGGGGAGAAGACAGCTTATCACGGTTCCTCATATGCTCTTCCTTTAGTAATTCCCAAGTG
This sequence comes from Cryptolaemus montrouzieri, assembly GCA_013387265.2. Classification (NCBI taxonomy): domain Eukaryota; kingdom Metazoa; phylum Arthropoda; class Insecta; order Coleoptera; family Coccinellidae; genus Cryptolaemus; species Cryptolaemus montrouzieri. The sequence goes on along the minus strand of JABFTP020000141.1, from coordinate 20,257 downwards.
GGACCATTTCTCCTTCCAATTTTCCATTTTTTACATTTCCATTTGTCAAAAAATCCTCACATCCCCCTTTATCCGTTTTATTCTTTCCAGCAGAGAACCTTCTTCAGCTAGGCTGTCAGCTGCATCGTTTCCTGCAATTATGGTATGACTGGGAACCCACAACAATATGAGACTGTACCCTTCGTTCTTCAACCTTATTATTTCCGATCTGATGCCTAATGTAATATGATCATTGGAAGCCTTTATTTTCCAGTTAGTAATTTTTTCTAAAGCATTTTTATAGTCTGAAATTATCAAACTTTTTTTAATTTCATGAAAATAAATTATTTCTAACGCTTTCTGGATCGCCAATAGTTCCGTGGTACATATAGAAAGATAGTTGGGAATTCTTTCCTTAAAGAAGTTTTTTTGTGACACATACACACCTATTGCCACTTTTTCATTCCTGGTGGAAACATCTGTGAAAATTTTTCTATATAACGGAAATTTATTATTGCATTGTTCCTAAAATAGTTGGGAATTATCATTATGTGTTCTTTCCAGTCCAAGCGTGATATAATTAATTTGAGTATAATGAAAATTCTGAGGATATTTGAAACAAGGAAGTAGACCATTTGAATAAACATTCTCTGTGCCATCCATATATTGAATTGCTGGAGAGTTTCTCCCCTCCCAAAGATGACGCCAAAAATTCAAAGATCTGATTTTTAATAAGACTGGATTATTAACTGTACGATGAAGTTTACTGACAAATCAAATAGCCAACCATAGTATTTTATCCTGCAACGGTAATTCAGAGCTTTCAGTCAATAGAATGTTGGTAGGAGTAGATTTCATGAATCCAAGGGCTGTTCGAACAGCAGCATACTGAATTCTATCTAATCGGTCCGATGAGTTTTTGGGACATTTAGCTATAAAAATGCTACCAAAATCTAAGTAAGGATGGGTAAGAACCCCACCAGATACATAATGATTTCATGACATTTATGCCCCTCAGTGCTTTTTTGCCATATTATCGACTTGACCTGACCAGTTAAGTTTATGATGTATATTGACCCCTAAATATATTGTTGATTTTACCCATGGAATAATATTCTCACCCACTGTAAGGGGAGGTAAATTAATCCAGCTTTTAGACTTGTGACAACACAAAGCCTTAGATTTCTCTGGTGAAATTGTAAAACCTTTATCTCGTGCACACTGATTGATGCAATCTAGAGCTTGATTCATTCTACTATTAGCATTTCTAAAGTCCCGACCTTTGACAACAATAGTTTTGTCGTCAGCATTTATTATCATTTCCGCACCCTGAATATGAGATATACCTTCGGACATATCGTTAACAAACCAATTGAAAAGGATCGGGCTTAGGGTAGATCCTTAGGCCAACCAAATATTTGCTTGATTGGGTCCCACCAGTTCTTTTGTACAAGGATCAATAATATAAATATTCCTCTGCAACATTAGGCTCTTAATGACTTCAACTATTACTACCGGAATCTTATCATTTATTGAGTCTAATAGGATAAAACTATTCATAACTATCATATGCTGCTTTAATCTCGAAGCAAACTGCAGAAGGGGATAGAGCATATTTATATATTATATGCATACACGATTGAAGCCGTTCAAGAAAGAGAAGCAGAAGACTACCAGATAAGTCTGACTATTCACATTACTGCTACATGATACACACTGTGTATATCCAAGCAGTGGTCAATTCAGCTTAACTATAGTATTTGATTGCTCATAGTGAATATAGTCATTCAGAGAGCAATTCAGCGTACCGTAGAATATTAAATATTCTTCTCTGAAGAAGCTAGTGATCCGATCTGTTCATCATAATTATCGAAAAAACTCATCAACCAACCATAACTGTATTGATATTTGCCACGACAGTCACGGTGTAGCGTTACGAGTGGCAATATTAGAATTGAAAATATAGACCTATGAATCGCGTTTCACTGGAAAGATAGCAGGAACGTTATGGATTTCCAATCCAGTTGCTACTAAAGTAAAACTCAGCTTTGGCATGCCTCAAAAATTGTTTTGTCTGTCTGAAGATTCGCTGTCACATTTACATTTACTCTTAATAATAATACTTACAATGAAAAATCTGAACGCTATTATTCAATTATATATTTTACATTGATAAATTTTAATAACATAATCATATTAGTCAGGATTTGTTTTGAGTATCTCTACTGAACTTCACATTCAAATTAACTCTAAACAATAATACTTTAAAGCAAAAATCAGATTGCTGTTATATAATTACAAACTTTATCATTAATAAATCAATCACAATTGCACTATCATTTCAGTCAGGATGTATTTTGAGTATCTGTAACGAACTTTAACAAACTAAGAACAATAAAAATGAACAATTGAAAATATTGTTTCCAAATAAAAAAAAATTGAGTTATCCATATTTTCTTCATCGATAGGAATATTTTCAGTTTTACATATTTTTTCTTCATTCAGGTTGTCTTTCTTGTTTTTCTCTAATTTCTGTTCAAGATTGTTGAGGGTTTCTCGAAAAGTGGCTGGTACCGCAGAATCCGTGTCACTTCCTGTGTTTGATAGCATAGTTTGATCAACTGCATCTCCTTTAATGTCTTGGTTTAAACTTTCTGAAGTTGTTTGGAAGGCATTGGATATGTGAGTTGTGTGGTTATCACCAACTTTGATAGAAATTATTTCTTCATTGGGTGGGTCATAATAAAATTAATAAGTTCGGATGTCTCTTGAATTTTGATATTACAAGGTGCTTCATAATGAAGGTTAATACATTCATCTGTATCCTGAAATATGTCGTCATTGATATTCTTCAAAGAACTTGTTCCTGCAGTCTTGCTTCTTGGAGGGGTTGAAATAACCATGGCATTTAGGTTGTTATTCATTCTTCCTTTTTCTAACTTAAAATTTGGTTCACACTTTTCAGTTTGTACCTTTAAATCTAACTTTGATTCCGCTTTAACGAAATTTTGATTTATATTGGCTGGCATTTTTGTCTTATTGGCTGGCATTTTGTCTTAAATCTATTTGACAAGATGGTAATTTTCCCATCCATTGTTTTCCGGAAAATTCAATGGAGGTGAAATGAGTTCATATTCATCTACTTGTCGTTGGAAACATTTGACACAAGATTCTACTTCTACATTACAATGGCGGTTAAAATTTCCATGAATGTTTCCATTTATTCCTGTTATATTAGACGGGTATCTTTGATAAGCGGTTTGTAACGTATTTGGATTCCATATGCCGAAATCTCCTCCATTTTGCATGAGCGATGCACCATTTATTGGTTTCATATTTGAACTCCCCAATGCAGTGTAAACTTGTGGAGAATCTACCATTATTCGTTTGTTCAATTTCGTTTCAATCGTTGAACATATTTTACATTGATAAATTACATTGACATTATAATTTCAGTCAGGATTTGTTTTCAGTATCTGTACTGAACTATCTCATTCAAATTCACTCTTACAATAATTCTTGAAAGCAAAAACCAGAATGCTGATATATAATGACAAACTTAATCGTTAATAAAACAATCACAATTGCACTATCATTTCAGTCAGGATTAATTTTGAGTATCACCAACGAACTTTAACAAACTAAGAAATATAAAACTGAACAATTCAAAATATCACATCATTTCACTGATGATTTTTCATTTTAAACAACAAAGTATCATAATTTTACTCTACTATATCTTTCTATCGTGAAAGATGTTCTTGATTCAGATGTTATTCACTGGTGAAATAATTTCCTTAATTCTGCATGAAATGATATCAGACACTTTGATTTTCTAGCACAAATATTAAAATTCTAGGAAAAAATTATATACAAATTCAAAATAAGCACCAATAGAATACAGATCTGTATTCTCCATTTTACCCACAATTAATTACAGTTTTAGTCCTCCTTTGGAAATATTGATTTTGTTTCGTTTCTCCTTTACTCCCTAAATTTAATTTTTCATTTGTTTTATTCAATAATTTGTTTTCAATTCTTTTCGCTTATTATTCTATTTTTGTTTATTTCTCATTTTAAATATCATGCAAATTAAGGAATGAGATCATACTTGTGGCGATTTTCTTCAATTTCAACTTGCATATTGCATCCAATAGTTCATAAAAATCATTGTACTTGCCAATCTTCTTTCCTTCCATCCTGTATAATCCGTTTCCACATAATTTCCCATATCTTCATCACACACAATGAGAGGAAAGGAGAGGGCCACATGCAATCAAGAGGAAGACAGATTACTTACTGATTAAAAACAGAACGGAATCACTTTTTCGAAACGATCACGTATGCCGGTTCCTATACACTACTGATAATACTATTTGATTTTGTGCGAATAAATACTATTTAGCGCAACTCGATTTGTGCGTTATAAGGACGAAGAACCTATACTAATAAATACATTTCCCATCCTCAACTTCCATCAATTGATAAGTCTTTTTTTCTTTAAACATTCATTACCTTATATGTTATAGTTAAACTTTTCCAATATCGATAATTATAAGTACTGAAGCAGCTTCTCGTGTGAAAAATTACAAACTCCACTCGGAGACGTTACATTAAATGGTCCTTCGAGCCGGATGGGTTTTCTATTTCATAATAATTATTTGAGAATTTCCATACATTTTCTGGATACATTGCATTCATGAAAATTCTGATTATCGGGATTGGAAGTAGATATACGTATAATCTCTTTCTTTGATTCCTTTTTTTGCCATTTGTTTACATACACACATGTTCATCAAAGAAAAAGTTCAGGAAAATGAAGAACTTAAAATAGAAACTGAACGCAGTACTTATCACAAAAACATTTTTAAGAAACCGAGAGCTGAAAGACCTCAAAATTTGTTGCAGGAACCTGATCCTGATGATGATCCACCGGTCCATGTTGGAACCGATCAAAATAGTGGATCTTAAACAAAACCCTGGTATGCTCCCCTTTCTTGTTGGCGAAACTAAAGTCAAAATCGGAACTCATAAATTCCTCCATTATGTCGATCTGCACCCCATTGAAAACGAAATGAAAGTTCTTGTCAAACAATACAGAAATTTCAAATCTTCTCTTTCAAATCGATTCAATACATCCGAATACCCTACAGAAACTTTGGAACAACATATACAATATCAAATCAACTACATTTGGAATAAATTCAAATCTGTATATCCTTGGAAGATAGAAAACGGAAGAAACGCGGATTAGTTAATGGTCTGGGAAATATTATTAAAGCCATTTCAGGAAATTTAGACGCCGACGATGCCGAGCGCTACGATAAAGCTATTGAAAATTACAAGCTAATAAGGAACGGATAATCTCTACTGTCAATCACCAAATTTCATTAACTCACGAAATTCTTGAGAATAATAATAAAACTCTTTCATTAATGCTGCATAACCAAAACATAATTTCTAGAAGTCAAGAGATCAAAATGATTACACTCAGTATTTTTCTATTATAGACACTTTCGCTCAAATGAAATTTAACTTAGACACAATCGGATCTATTCTTGAAGATTTAGAAAATTCAATTACTCTAGCTAAATTAGGCTCTCTTCATCGTAGTCTTATTTCAAAAATCGATTTAGGCCATATTCTTACGATTCTCTTAGAGAACCATTCGAAAAACCAATTGATCTTTTCTGACGAAAAAAATATTCACAATTATTATGATCTAATTGAAGTCGAAGCTTACTATTCAAAAACGAGGATCATTTTCGTATTGAATATTCCCCGATCAATTCAACCATTACCATTTATATTCCATTCCATCCAAAAACTTTACAACTATAATTCCTAAAAATACCTACCTTACAATGAGTAGCAATCTATTCCAATACGATGACAAACAATGCAGATATCTCAACCCTGGTTACCTCTGCGAAGAGAACAAGCTTGCCAACCACGCCGACCAAGACGATTGCCTATTTTCAATTCTTCAAATCAAAAATTCTTCAACTGTTCCTGACTGTAAAATAGTACCAGTGAAATTGAAGAAATCCTTTGTAAAAGAAGTTGATGAAAGCCACTATATTGGAATCTTCCCAGAAGAAAAAATAAGGATGAACTGCGAAAAAAACAGATTTCACAACTCTCAAGGGAACATTCCTCATCCAAATTCCGTATGGATGCAGTATTCAAACAGTTGACTCCATTTATACCAACACAAAAGGTACCTCTTATCAAGTACCCTTATTTTTACCCGAAATTAAAATACCTACAGGGAATCATCATTCAGAAGCCCTCAAAATTCAAGAAATTTCACTTGATAAGTTACACCACCTTCAGAAGGAAGTCGAGAAACTCCAACCGATTCCAGAAGAAAATGAAGAACCAGCTTATTCGCATCTTTACTTGACCACCCCGTATACATCATAATTTTTCTGGTAATTGTTTGGAAAATTAGTTCAAGATTGCGTCGAAGAAATGCAGTACCATAAAAGAATCCAGAAGAAGAATCTTCGAGAGTTCCACAAGATTTCAGTCAATCGCCAGACCAAGTCAAAGAACGACTTTTGTTCTTCCCGTCCAAAACTCTTCCCTAAGGATGGAGGAGTTACGTTCCTGAAAACGATGCTTTCCACAGGAAATGCTGGATCAGCGGATCCTATTTCACGTACACGGCCTCACCGTGTTCACTGATGTTATAAATTATGTTTGTATATCTCATATTAATCAGTCTGACAATAGCTCCCATTTAATTCAGTTTGTACTAAAATAAATGTTTTAAAAAGACTTTTCCTTGAGTGAAAAATATAAGTCAGGAGAATAATCAATGGCTAAAATTACCATCGTGTCAAATGGACATGAAATGAAAGACAAAAACGCCAGACAATATAAATCAAAACCCCCATGAATATATAGAAAATTTCATATCAATGACGAACTATAACATGCTGAATTTAATTTCACCTCCACATAGTTTTTCTAAAACCTATGTTAAAAGGGAATCGAATTTAGATTTAAGGGTACAAACTGAAAGGTGTGAACCTAATTCTAATTCAGAAAAAGGAAGAATAAATAACAACCCAAATGCCATCGCCAATTCAACTCCCTAGGAAGCAACAATGCAGATACATGTTCTGTGGATAAATTCCTTGAAGACATATTTCACGAACAGATGACTGTATTAATCCTTATTAGGAAACACCCTGTGATAGCAAAATTCAAGAGACATACGAACCCACTGATCGTCATTATGAGCTACACCGTGAGGAGAAAATCATTCTTAATGTTGATAAAAACCATGCAACTATCATGTCTCCTGCCTTTCCAACCATTTCTGAAAGTTCTTATCAAGGCAACAAAGGAGATGCAGTCGATCAAACAATGCTCTCAAATTCGAAAGATTTAATGGAAATTGAGAAACCAATAACAGAACATAAGGAAAGTTCAGAAAATTATAAAAAAAATCTGATCCCGAAAGAATTTAGTTTGGGAAATAAGAAACGTAAAAGATCAACTAATCACAGGAAGCATTCAAGATCAACATCAAGTAACTAGAATAAAAATGAAGAAATCTGTAACGTCTCCGAGTGGAGTTTGTAATTTTTCACACGAGAAGCTGATTCAGTACTTATAATTATCGATATTGGAAGAGTTTAACTATAACATATAACGTAATGAATGTTTAAAGAAAAAAAAAGACTTACCAATTGATGGAAGTTGAGGTTGGGAAATGTATTTATTAGTATAGGTTCTTCGTCCTTTAAACGCACAAATCGAGTTGCGCAAAATAGTATTTATTCGCACAAAATCAAATAGTATTATCAGTAGTGTATAGGAACCGGCACACGTGATCGTTTCGAAAAAGTGATTCCGTTCTGTTTTTAATCAGTAAGTAATCTGTCTTCCTCTTGATTGCATGTGGCCCTCTCCTTTCCTCTCATTGTGTGTGATGAAGATATGGGATATTATGTGGAAACGGATTATACAGGATGGAAGGAAAGAAGATTGGCAAGTACAATGATTTTTATGAACTATTGGAAATGTATGCAAGTTGAAATTAAAGAAAATCGCGACAAGTATGATATCTTTGATTAATTTGCATGATATATAAAAATGAGAAATAAACAAAAATAGAATGATAAGCGAAAAGAATTGAAATCAAATTATTAAATATTATTATTATTATTAAATTATTAAATATGCTTTTAAGGTTTTCGCACCGCGTACACGACCCATGGTAATTGTGAAAGGCCCACCTAAATCAACTCCAATGCTCTGAAAAGGTTTCAATTGCGAGATTCTAAATTTAGGCAAGTTGCCCATAGTGGGCTGAAGAGGTAAAGGATTTACTTTGAAACAAGTGTGACACTTTGAGAGAACCGAACGTATGATTTTCTTCGCAGAGAATACCCAGAACATCTGAACTAAATGAAACAAAGTGGCGTTCACACCTGAGTGTAAAAATGTAACGTGAATATATGATTTCAAGCATGCTGTGAATTTACTTCTTGCAGGTAGAAGAATAGGATATTTTTTATCAAAATGTAATTCTGCATATCTCAATCGGCCTTCTACTCTCAAAAGTCCCATTTTGTCAATGAATGGGTTTAGTTTTCGTAGATATTTAGGCAATTTCTGACCTGAGGATACCAAATTGACTTCAGTGCTCAACTCTAAAGTTTGAACTCTCTTGACTAATACGAGTAATGCATTATGAAGCTCTGAAGCTGAAAAATTATCTGTGATGTATAATTTATTTTCTGTAGTTTTGAGATTTGAAACGAAACGGCATGCATAACAAATTATTCTCAATATCTTTTGTAATGACGAAAATTTAGTAAGTAACACATCTATATAATCCCAAGGTGGTACGAAAACAGATAGACAAGTTTTTGAAGCTTCTTCCAAAATATCATCAGATATATCAACAGTGTCGTCAGGTAAATGCCATTGATTGCGATGCAAACGCAAAAATTCTGGCCCATTCAACCAAGATTGACAGTGAACTAATTCGGAAGGGAACAACCCTCTAGTACCAAAATCAGCAGGATTATTTTCGGAGGGAACGTAAAACCAACGTTCTGGTGGCAATATATCTTGAATATAAGAAACCCTGTTTCCTACGAAAGTTTTCCATCTGTGTGGCGGTGCTCTGATCCATGATAAGGCAACTGTAGAATCTGACCACGCGTAGATATTTTGGAATTGTAGTTTATTTTCATAGGACACTAAAACGAAGCGTAATAATTTTGATAACAATACTGCCGAGCAAAGTTCTAACCTAGCTAAACTGAGCTTTTTAAAGGTGAAACTTTAGATTTAGCACATATAAAATAAATACTAATTGAATTATTATTTTAAGTAATAGACGTAAATAAATGACGCTACAATAGCCTCTTTCGGAAGAATCGCAAAAACAATGTAACTCAGCATTTTCGGATTTTACTCCTCAAAGTAAAGTGGAATCTGTAATTCAGAAAATATTTCATTTCTGATTGGAAACGATGGAATTTTGAAACAATTTCATTTGGTGGACGAGCGTCCCAGTCAATGCCTGACACCCATAACGATTGCGTAAGTATTTTGAGAAATATTATACAGAGTGCTAAATAACCTAAGGGATCATACATCCGAGCCACATTTGATAGAATAGTTCTCTTAGTACATATAGGGCTATATGCAATAGTAGAATAAGTGAAAGTATCGCTGACTGGATTCCACTGTAATCCCAGAATTTTCAAAAGAATTTCCTCTTTTTCATAGAATGAAAGAGGTGTAGTAAGAATATTAGATGGAGAAACATCTTTTAGAAGTTCAGGTTCGTTACTACACCACTTGCGTAGCTCGAAACCTCCTCTTCCTAATAGCAATATCAGTTGTTGAATTTTTAATCGGGCTGTTTCCTAGCTATCATCTCCATCTGTAATATCGTCGATGTACGTGTTTTCGAGTAAGATACGAGAAGCTAAGGGTGAATCGTGATAATCTTTGGCCAATTGTTCAATAGTACGCAGAGCAAGATACTAAACCAAAGGGCAAAATTTTTAATCGATATTCTTGAATTGGATCAGTTGGAGAATATCTCCACAGAAGTCGAAGAAAGTTTCGTTGTTCAGATACTACTCCGATCACTCGGTACATTTGACGAATATCTGAACAAAAAACATATCGATGTATTCGGAAATTGAGCAAAATGGTAACGAGATTTCTTTGCAATTTAGGACCTGTGCAGAGCACATTATTCAATGAAACTTTGTCAGGAAATCGACTACTGCCATCGAACACTATTCGAACCGGCGTCGAAGTAGAGTTTTGTCGAATCACACATGACATGAATGAGGCAAATAAAACGTATTCAAGGGATCATCGGATTCAGAAATAATTTCCATATGATCGTTGCTTAGATATTCTTGTATTATATTCGAGTAAGTTTCGTAAAGTGAAGGGTTATTAACAAGTTTTCTTTCAAGAGAAAGAAAACGACGCAAGGCTAGTATGCGAGTATCTCCAAAATCAGGAGATGTTGATTTGAAAGGCAAAGAAACTTCATAACGCCCTGTATTAGTTTTTGTTGTAGTTTTCACAAAATGTTGTTCGCAAAAAGTATCCTCCGAGGATGATCGATTGACAGAAGGTACTTCTTCAACTTCCCAAAAACGACGAAGTGTAGAATCTAAATCAGGAACTTTTTCATTATCAGCGAAAGCTAAAAAAGATCTCACCCGCGGCGATAGTAATAATGAAGTTTTTCCCATCAGAAGGTAAACAAAAGTAGTATTAACAGCGACGGGTTCATCAGGTTTACCTGATATTCTACCATCACGTAAAATGTAAGGAAAAATATCTGCACCCAGCAATATGTCAATTCTTCCAGATTTATTAAAATCCGGATCAGCAAGTAATATATTTGAGATATGATTCCATTTCTTATTTGAAAATGAAACAGTTGGCATATCGTTCCAAATTTTGTGCACTACAACAGCATCTACATTCATAAAAGTATTAGAATCATAAACTGGAGAAATTTGACAACGCACACCTGATTTTGCAGAAGTACTCATTTTATCTATCCCTTGAATTGAAATAGAAATATTGAACTTTTTTAGGTTCAATTTTGAAGTTATATCTTTTGATATAAATGTTACTTGGGAACCGGGATCAGCTATTCCTTTAATCTGATGTACATTGCCGAAAGAATCGTAAACATTAAGTTTCAATGTAGACAACAGAACGTAGGAATTCTTATGAGTTTGATCAGCAACCAAACCGTTGAAAGTATTAACTTCAGGCTGAGTGAAAGTAGAAGTAGAGGCTGTATGTTCTGTTATCACAGAATTCTCATTGGAAATCGGAAAATGTAGAAGTGAGTGGTGATTTTTACCGCATGTTCGGCATCTTTTTTTGGAAGAGCATTTTTTGAAGTTGTGTGACGTGGCCAAACAATTAACACAAGCATTAAATTTTTTGATTATGTCGATTCTTTCCTTGGGAGTTTTCGTATTAAAATTCGGACATTGGTATATTATGTGATCTTTCTTACATAAAAGCAATTGTATGATTTTTGTGGTATGGAATTATTATTAGAATTCAATGAAACATTTTTGTATAATTAAGAAAGAAGATTTCTCCAAATATGGAAGCGATTTTTTTCTGCGTAGGGAGTTTTGTGAATACTTGATTTTCTAACACATTTAGAATTTAGATATATGGATTCAACCGCCATACAATGTTTGATAAGAATGTTTCGTACATTTTCATAAGTAGGAATATTTGATGACGCATACTCTAATTCGAACATTCGCTGAGTTGCAGGGTCCAAACGATCCAACAACATGTTCATTATTATGAAATCCCACTGGTCCACTTCGAATCCCAACGTTTTGAGTGCCGCTAAATTTTCACAAAAAGTATCAAGCAAAACCCTAAGTGATTGATCACTATTTATTGCCCGAAATTTATCTCTCTCCAATAAGAAGTAGCCAATAGTCTGTTGCTGTTATATCGTTTATTCAGAGCATTATACGCGATCATGTAATTATCATCAAGCAAGGTGTACACTTAATCAATGCAAGCGGTTGTCCGGTTAGAACCAAAATCAAATAATTGAACTTTTCTATATTCGATAAATCTTCGTTTTATGTATCAGTGAGTCAAACATGCTAATGAAAGTAGGAAATTTCTTAATATTTCCGTCAAAATGAGGAAGCTCGATTTTTGGTAACCTAACATTTCTACTGACATTAATAGATTTGGATTGATCGTGATCAGGCATTTCAAAAATATCGTAAAAGCAAGTTTCAATATTTTGACATTTGTCCAAAAAATCCTGCTCAATCGCTTGTTCTTCAAGTAATATGTTTTCTGCAGTTTCCATAACAGAAACTGCGGATACAATATCAGTATGGTGTTTCTCGAAATTATTTTGCCAACGTTCCAAGCTTCTGCATTTGATCTTGTAATGCGAAAAGTTCTCAGGATCCTCTCTTATATTTAATGAGAAGGTATAGAGTTGTTCAATGGAAGAAATAACTCTCTGACGTTGAGCAAGCCAGCGCCATAAATTTTCATTCGCAATAGGCATAGTGAAAAAAAACGAGTAATTTTACGTTGAAGTGAAGTAAAGTATTTTAATTCGTAGGTAGGAAAGAAATCTCATCGAAGAACAGGTATTGAAATGCGACAAAATAAAATATCTTATCCAAATAAGGAACCTGAAATAATTATTTTACGTTATGTAGTGCAGATGTATCGAATTTTATTAGGAAGTGTGCGATACACTATTAGTTCCTAATAATGAATTTACGAATAATTAAACACAGTCGTATCACCACGCGTAATGTAATTGAGGTATGAAACCCAGATGTAAAGCATTCACAGTAAGAGTATTAGAATAAATTTTATTTTCGAATGAAATTTCCTTCTTTATTGTCTGAATAAAGAACGAATTCATGAAGATAAAATGAAATATTGAGGAACTATGAGAATCTGAACATGTGTGTATATAAACAGATGGCAAAAAAAGGAATCAAAGAAAGATATTATACGTGTATACACTTCTAATCCCGATAATCAGAATTTTCATGAATGCAATGTATCCAGAAAATGTACGGAAATTCTCAAATAATTATTATGAAATAGAAAACCCATCCGGCTCGAAGGACCATATAATGTAACGTCTCCGAGTGGAGTTCGTAATTTTCCACACGAGAAGCTGCTTCTGTACTTATAATTATCGATATTGGAAGAGTTTAACTATAACATATAACGTAATGAATGTTTAAAGAAAAAAAAAGACTTACCAATTGATGGAAGTTGAGGATGGGAAATGTATTTATTAGTATAGGTTCTTCATCCTTATAACGCACAAATCGAGTTGCGCTAAATAGTATTTATTCGCACAAAATCAAATAGTATTATCAGTAGTGTATAGGAACCGGCATACGTGATCGTTTCGAAAAATTGATTCCGTTCTGTTTTAATCAGTAAGTAATCTGTCTTCCTCTTGATTGCATGTGGCCCTCTCCTTTCCTCTCATTGTGTGTGATGAAGATATGGGAAATTATGTGGAAACGGATTATACAGGATGGAAGGAAAGAAGATTGGCAAGTACAATGATTTTTTATGAACTATTGGATGCAATATGCAAATTGAAATTGAAGAAAATCGCGACAAGTATGATCTCATTCCTTAATTTGCATGATATATAGAAATGAGAAATGAACAAAAATAGAATATTAAGCGAAAAGAATTGAAAACAAATAATTGAATAAAACAAATGAAAAATTAAATTTAGGGAGTAAAGGAGAAACGAAACAAAATCAATATTTCCAAAGGAGGACTAAAACTGTAATTAATTGTGGGTAAAAATGGAGAATACAGATCTGTATTCTATTGGTGCTATTTTGAATTTGTATATAATTTTTTCCTAGAATTTCAATATTTGTGCTAGAAAATCAAAGTGTCTGATATCATTTCATGCAGAATTAAGGAAACTATTTCACCAGTGAATAACATCTGAATCAAGAACATCTTTCACGATAGAAAGATATAGTAGAATTAAATTATGATACTTTGTTGTTTAAAATGAAAAACCATCAGTGAAATAATGTGATATTTTGAATTGTTCACTTTTATATTTCTTAGTTTGTTAAAGTTCGTTTGTGATACTCAAAATTAATCCTGACTGAAATGATAGTGCAATTGTAATTGTTTTATTAACGATTAAGTTTGTCATTATATATCAGCATTCTGGTCTTTGCTTTCAAGAATTATTGTAAGAGTGAATTTGAATGAGATAGTTCAATACAGATACTGAAAACAAATCCTGACTGAAATTATAATGTCAATGTAATTTATCAATGTAAAATATGTTCAACGATTGAAACGAAATTGAACAAACGAATATTGGTAGATTCTCCACAAGTTTACAATGCATTGGGGAGTTCAAATATGAAACCAATAAATGGTGCATCGCTCATGAAAAATGGAGGAGATTTCGGCATATGGAATCCAAATACGTTACCAACCGCTTATCAAAGATACCCGTCTAATATAACAGTAATAAATGGAAACATTCATGGAAATTTTAACCGCCATTGTAATGTAGAAGTAGAATCTTGTGTCAAATGTTTCCAACGACAAGTAGATGAATATAAAATCATTTCACCTCCATTGAATTTTCCGGAAAACAATGGATGGGAAAAATTACCATCTTGTCAAATAGATTTGAAAATTAAGACAAAATGCCAGCCAATATAAATCAAAATTTCCATGAACATATAGAATATTTCATATTAACGAAAAACTATAACATGCTGAATTTTATATCACCGCAACAAAGATCTTCTGAAACTTATGTTAAAGCGGAATCAAAGTTAGATTTAAAGGTACAAACTGAAAAGTGTGAACCAAATTTTAAGTAAGAAAAAGGAAGAATGAATAACAACCTAAATGCCATGGTTATTTCAACCCCTCCAAGAAGCAAGACTGCAGGAACAAGTTCTTTGAAGAATATCAATGACGACATATTTCAGGATACAGATGAATGTATTAACCTTCATTATGAAGCACCTTGTAATATCAAAATTCAAGAGACATCCGAACTTATTAATTTTTATTATGACCCACCCAATGAAGAAATAATTTCTATCAAAGTTGGTGATAACCACACAACTCACATATCCAATGCCTTCCAAACAACTTCAGAAAGTTTAAACCAAGACATTAAAGGAGATGCAGTTGATCAAACTATGCTATCAAACACAGGAAGTGACACGGATTCTGCGGTACCAGCCACTTTTCGAGAAAACCTTAACAATCTTGAACAGAAATTAGAGAAAACAAGAAAGAAAACCTGAATGAAGAAAAAATATGTAAAACTGAAAATATTCCTATCGATGAAGAAAATATGGATAACTCAATTTTTTTTATTTGGAAACAATATTTTCAATTGTTCATTTTATTGTTCTTAGTTTGTTAAAGTTCGTTACAGATACTCAAAATACATCCTGACTGAAATGATAGTGCAATTGTGATTGATTTATTAATGATAAAGTTTGTAATTATATAACAGCAATCTGATTTTTGCTTTAAAAGTATTATTGTTTAGAGTTAATTTGAATGTGAAGTTCAGTAGAGATACTCAAAACAAATCCTGACTAATATGATTATGTCATTAAAATTTATCAATGTAAAATATATAATTGAATAATAGCGTTCAGATTTTTCATTGTAAGTATTATTATTAAGAGTAAATGTAAATGTGACAGCGAATCTTCAGACAGACAAAACAATTTTTGAGGCATGCCAAAGCTGAGTTTTACTTTAGTAGCAACTGGATTGGAAATCCATAACGTTCCTGCTATCTTTCCAGTGAAACGCGATTCATAGGTCTATATTTTCAATTCTAATATTGCCACTCGTAACGCTACACCGTGACTGTCGTGGCAAATATCAATACTGATTATGGTCGGTTGATGAGTTTTTTCGATAATTATGATGAACAGATCGGATCACTAGCTTCTTCAGAAGAATATTTAATATTCTACGGTACGCTGAATTGCTCCCTGAATGACTATATTCACTATGAGCAATCAAATACTATAGTTAAGCTGAATTGACCACTGCTTGGATATACACAGTGTGTATCATGTAGCAGTAATGTGAATAGTCAGACTTATCTGGTAGTCTTCTGCCTCTTTCTTGAACGGCTTCAATCGTGTATGCATATAGTATATAAATATGCTCTATCCCCTTCTGCAGTTTGCTTCGATGTTGCGAATAAGTACGCAACACGATTTCCAACTAAGCAGCACTATGCTGCTCTAACTCATGAAATCTGACTTTATTGTACCGCTAATATTATGACTCTTGTTGACGGTGTTTAAGATAATCAGATCGCTGTACTTGCTCCTTCAGTGTGGGACATTTAGGAATCTATAAAATGTTAAATACTGCTCCCTGAATAAAAATCTTCCATGATGAAATGCTTGCAACTTTTTCAATATGGTAAATAACGTAAGCGATAGTTTTTCTCGAATCGCTTTATGACGCGAAGATTAATGTATTCTAACACCTTCTACGCCTATTATGTTTATTTATTACTTTCGACCTGATTTGAAAACGCAGGTAACGCTGCTTAATTTTTAAATTCCATCAACTAAAGTCAAAGTAAAATTTCCCAAAAATATTGCAGGTTCAAATGATGAATTCAAAAAACTACATTCCATATATTGACATGTAATGTATAACGCTAGTTAGAAAGATAATAAGATATGGGCCATCCAAAACTGTATCACTAGAAGAGTGTTACCAATTGAATTATTTGAATTGCAATTCGGGAGAGTGAAAGGGTGAATTGTAACGCGTTCCATTTCGAGTCACGAAATGGCTTCCATTAAAATAAAGTTTACATGCTTTACAATTTTTGACCCCACCTCAATAGGCTTTGAAAAAATATCTTGGGTAGAATTATTCATGCTGAGATGACAGGCATAAAGGAAAGAGAACAATGTTTTCTACATAGGACAAAAAAAATAATTAAAATGTCCCCTAAGTTCCATCCCACACATTTAAAGACCATCTCTTTTTATTGTTCATTACTATGTATTTATGTGGATTAATATCGGAATAATTGTGGAAATTGTGTCTAGTCTCCAGATCATTGTTGTGAAAAATAAATTAATCACTGAACAATACATTTTCGAAAAAACTGTCATTTTCCGTTACTCTATCAACCACCCACAAATAAAATTGAAATCGGTTATTTAAATCATTTCGATTGAGATTATGACCAAGCTGGATCTTATAAGGCTGAAAATGCTGCTGTTTTAGAATTCTCGAAATGCTTGCTAAATAGCTGGACACTTCCAGCAATTTATTCAGTTTTAATTGTTTATTTTTTTGGTTTGATATTGAATAAGTATAAGTTGAGTCTAAGAAGACTAGCTATCAAACTTAAAGCAAAATTTGGCAAAACTATCGATTATTTCAATTTTTTCTTCTATTTAGCGAATAGCAAACAATTCGAATTCAATAATTTCTCACTCGAAAACGGTTGAAAATACGAAAAAAATTACATGTGTCAAAAAGTTTTTGAATTGAACAAAAGATGACGAATTGATTGTACGCCAATCAGTGGCGTACTGAAAAAATGTTTGAAAGGGAAAAATGAGACATGGCCTTGGAAAAGAAAACACTTTTTGAATTTCAGTTAAAATCTAGGGCGTGTATTAATGGAAGCTGTGAAAATTAGCTTGCATTTCAAATTTGGGTTGATTATCTCAAAAACTGCAGGAGATTTGAAGAAAACACCAAACCTGTAGATCCCTAACTACGTGTTTGCGGACCTATGTTTATATGAACTTTTTTCTTAAAATTGCACGTAGATTTGCCCCCTCAAGTTGAACCATTCTATTATATAACACCCTGTATATAAACTGAACAATAATTAACAACAAATTACTGCAATCATCGTTTTGTGAGATTTAAAGATTTGAAATCAATAGGATACCCAAATTCGGTCTAAATAGTCCTCACTATTTATGGTTTTCTTTTTGAAAGAAAGTAACACTCCAAACTAAAATGTTTGAAATATTTGAAAAATAGGGTTGTCCACGTTATACCGCATGGAATATTGTGACCTAATTAAGGGACTATATGATAATTTTTCTTTTGGAATATATGAGGGCTATTATAGGTACCATTTAAAATTAATTTCATATTATACACAGTATCTCAAATGCCACTAAATTATCAAACTTATAAATTTTAAGTAGGTTAGATTTCACACCTATATATCATTGCATATTCGAATTATACGTTCAAAAATATTGAGTTTCATCAGGAATTACTATACCTAAACATTGAGGTCTTTCAGATTAATCATTTTCTTCAAAACCTGTAATTTTTATTCTCAAAACACTCAAAGAGTATTCGAGGTTATTCAAGCGAAATTCACAGTGACGCTACAAAAAGATCGTAATTAATATTTCAATTACTCCTAGTTGTTGTTATACAGGTGTGCAAAAATCAAAACTGATCAACTAACTTGATTGTTTCAATTACGATGCCATATTTTTCTATCCACTCAAAAACTCATATATTTATAATCCTTCGAACAATGCTACAAGATGCTGGAACAAAGAATACCTAAGTGAAGGTTTCTTACATTAAAAGACAAAATTTAAATTGGCTCGAATTGAGGTTTCGAATGAAACTTAAATAATATTTTCATTAACCTAGTTACCTGTTGACAATAGATATGTCAGATAATTCACTGTCTGTCAGTTTAGTAATTACTAGCAGGCCGGCAGATCTACCTTGTATATCAAACGCCTAGCCGGGCAGATCTACCTTGCCCCCAAAATGCCTAGACAGGTAGATCTACCTTGTATATCAAACGCATAGGTGGTAGATCTAACTTTTATATCAAACGCCTAGGCGGGCAGATCTACCTTGCAATCCAAACGCCTAGATAGGCAGATCTACCTCTCATTCTCAAACGGCAACGCGCCCCAAACTACCTCACGCATAATCTCCCTGAACTATCTTACGCCTTCAAACATCCAGAACTACATTGCGACCGAACATCCTGAAGACGCAAACCACCTTGTATCCAGAACTACCTTGTTATAAACGCTCAAGCACCCTACACTGCATTGCGCCTGAAACTGGGGCCCTTTGAACCACCCTGCGCCTCAACCGGTCAAACACCCTGAATGTCCAGACGCCTCGAACACCTAGTACCCAAAAACCGACCTTGCGCTTTGAACACCTGGGCACACTGACTGCACCGGCGCCAGTTCATAGAATACTCAAACGCCTAAGCTCCTGAACGTTCCATTATCCATCACCTTGAATTACCTAGCAAATGAAAGTGCTGTATCAATCTGGCGCTTAAAATGCTCAGGCACCCTAAAAATACATGCACGGTGGGCGCCTAGACGACCGGGAAAATTCATTTGGCACTCTAAATATTATAATGAATATATATATATATATATATATATATACATCATCGGTCGCCCTGAAACATATCAACATATTCAAATATAAGATACCTTTCAATTTATATCTTGTATGTAATATATCATACGGCTCATAATGAATGCTGTAACAATCTTTCTTTGGGCTATTTCAGGTAACCTTTGGTCCGTCTTCAGTCATTATTAAGTCAATATAATATATAATAATAGTTATATGAGTGTGTGTGTGCGTGTGTGTGTGTGTGTGTCTGTGTGTGTGTGTGTGTGTGTTTGTGTGTTTGTATGTAGATGTGTTCAAATGCATAAATTTATGCAATTTCAATATGTTCAATATCACAAAATAACTTATAAATTCGACCCAATTACATAGAGGCTCGCAGTCACTAATACAAACAGCCTTTTTTCAGAGTGGCCTCGGTTGAAAAGGAATAGTTATTTTCCTCGATAATTTTAGGGGAATTCGATATTTCCATATTTCCATACACAGAAAAAGGCAATAAAACATTCTGAAGGAGGCGTTGCTCTATAACCCGTTTCGGACTGTACATTACCTCTGTTTTTCCACCCTGGAACCATTAACGCTATCCTTGATGCCATATTCGGGTATTATCATCTGAACAACATTATTATTTTCTTTTGTTAAGAATAATCGTTAGAAGTTTATATAATTCACTTCATTCTTATTTAGTTCTTGAAAATAAGTCACATGCCACTGAAAAAACAATAATAATAGAATATTCTACTATTCTGTCTAGGGGTGGAATGTGTGCAAATTCGACCAATCCTTCGACCCTTCT
>JABFTP020000079.1:0-62733 GCA_013387265.2 Cryptolaemus montrouzieri | reverse complement strand
TCATTCTTATATTCTCTCAGACATTAC
Source organism: Cryptolaemus montrouzieri (assembly GCA_013387265.2). Taxonomy (NCBI): domain Eukaryota; kingdom Metazoa; phylum Arthropoda; class Insecta; order Coleoptera; family Coccinellidae; genus Cryptolaemus; species Cryptolaemus montrouzieri. Next base: position 62,706 of record JABFTP020000079.1, on the reverse strand, counting down.
TATCTGCAACTGTGTGCTATGAGTTCCGACCACATTGTACCACCATAATTGTTTTTCTTGTCAACGATGATTCTGTTGACCATATCAAAAAATTAGTGAATCAAACTCCTTGAAAGTTTCGATTTTCCAAAATTAGATATGTTCAAATCAACCCTAGAACAAAAATGCTTCGGTTTAAGAAATTCTGTTTAAACTTAAGATAGTTAGAAATAAGGCACATTACGTATCGTAAAATTGTAATACGTCGGTTTCGACGTATTGGTACTGTATCTGTGTGAAATATTGCGATCAGAGCCGCAAACAGATTCAATCTAGCTTCTTTCATTCTTGAATTATTTGAAAATTTGTTAGGTTGAATCGAACTAAATGCACACTGCAATGAACTTGAATAATCTTCGGTAAGAACGTGAGAGATTATTTATATACTAACAAGTTTGCATGCAACACTAGGTAGTGTGCGGATTTTTATTATATGGAATTTTAGCACTCGTCAGAGTTTTCAACAATAAACAATTCATGGTAAAGGAAATTTTGGAAACTATAACAAATGAAGTTGAAAAACTCGAAGGGAGTGTAAGAATCATAATTTTTTCAGATAATTTCGTTTCTGAGATGATAAAAATTGAAAGATCTGGAGGAGAATCGGGCAAATTGTAAAAATGTTGATAAAAAAATTACTTGCGAGTGAGAAGGTCTAACAATTGAAATAGTATTAGTTTCATCTCCGTTATTCATGTGCAAGCAAAATTCACCCTAATCACATATCATTGGTTCAAAGCCCTGAAGAAATTGGTAACAAAATTATCGAAATGGTATTTGTGGTATCTTGAATGAAGAATTATTTAAGTTAATTTCAATACTCTGAATCAACTCCTAGCAAATGAGTATGAGCTTTTTATTCACGGGGTATATGTTATGTGAATATGAGACGAAAACAGAAACAGTGAATGTAGAATAGTAGTTCATATGGGATTATAGGTGATACGTTCCTAGGTAACAAAATAAAAAATTAATATATGGAGAAATCAATTAAACTGAAGTTTTTGATATTATGGATTAATTTTTATTTTCAGGCTTAGATAATAGTTTGAAGAATTTTCAAATTTTCTCTTCCTTGGCAGCTTCTTAAAGCTCCTTCAATTCACAGTGATACTCAGCAGTGGCATTAGCAATTTGCTTCTTGAAAATAAGACTTCGTACCATAAACGGATCAATTTTTATGAAGAAATCACAAAGCTTACTTGCCATTCTTAAACCTCCACTAAGATTTTCCAAATTAAATGTCACGTTTCCAATGCTTGTTGAAGCCTCGTCTTCACTAGGCTATGAATTTAATATTTCAACTAAGTCAGTTTCAGTCAAATTTTGCGATTCAAGCAACTCCTGAATTTCACTTGATTTAATCTGTTCCACCCACCCATTTTTTCCTGTTCCATTCGAAATTTCAGTAATGTTCGCAGTTGAAGTCTGAATTTGGATAGATTCTTCGTCATTTTCCGTAGTAAGAACAGGCCACAGTTCTTTCCAACATGATCACAGTGTGTCTGGTTCAGTTCTTCCACTGATTCTTTCTTGTTTAGGATACATTTTGCTATGTCACCTTTCTTCCAGCATTCCGTAACGTTCATATTAAGATCACACTCCATATTATCCAATGTGGTTTTGAAGGTCTGAATTATTTCTTGGTCCATAAGTTGAAGCAAAGATGTCACTTTTATATTCGGATGCATAGTTGAAACTTCGCGATTCTCCAAGGCGTTAACCATCAATCATTTCTATTTACACTTCATCCGGTAACAGTGATTTTTTTCGTATCGAAACTCACTTTTCAGTTTTTTCAGAATTTGAATTTGGTAGGCTTCTACTTGATTTGAATTTTACTGAATATTTACAATTCGTATCTGGACTGTAGTATTACAGTGGGGACATCTTCGACCAGAGGCCTATTGGTTAGATTCGGACTAATGTAACATTAGATGGAGAATTTCTTCTCGAGTACAGTAGTACTCGGTAAGTACTTGTGTTAGTACTTTGGCTGGATTGAAAACCACGTCCAAACGAACGTCTGGTTTCAAACGCGATAGTAAGTGTACTTTGTATTCTACTCTTACTAACGGATCCTTACAAAATATATATTTTAATAGGGATAGGGTTTGATCTACAGTAGAACTGAAGACAGGATTAATGGCAACAGAAGCTGGAGCATCATTAATCATGGATTGCATTCTAAGTGCGACGGAATCACAAGCAGAATCTACTCTAAGGAATAGCCCTCCATCTTCTGATTGAATGAAGCTTGTTTTCTTTAACAAGTAAACAAAATAGTCCGATGCTTTAGCCATAGTCCCTAGTATTAGTGAAGCTGAGAGCAATTGATAAACATTAGCTGGCTGATGATTATCGGTTAGGGAATGTATGTGTGGCCTTTCTATTTTGGGAATATGGGAGATAGTCGCTTCTTTGTCTAGTCTCTGAATCTGTGACACGCGCTGCGGTGGCTACGATCTCTACCAAATTCTGACAACACAAATGCAGGTTGGACTTTAACGATTGCAAGTGTATTGCTCCGATGGATGAAAGAATAAATTCTTCACTCATGAAGATAGTATGTTTGTCTCTTTTCTGCCAGACACAATCGATCTGATCTAGAAGGGAGACGTTAACGTCTGGGGATTACTGAGAACTACAATTATGGAAATGAGACGCGTCATCAATTGATTTCTCGATAAAATTACGCTGCATTTCTGTGGAATTGAAGTAAGTGATTGTCTCATTTAAACGACACACTACAGATTCTGTGAATACTGCAGTAGGGAAAATTGTATGTATATCGTCGATGCGACTTCCTTTAACAACTAAACCTAGAGCGAGAATTGCTTTCAAGGTTGGGAAGAGAATGGATCTTTTCCCAAATACTCTTTGAAGGACATCATATGTGATGTCGGACGAATTTAAAACCGATTGTGAATTCATTTTGGGTTGGAGTGTTAGAATTATATTAAAACTATGAGAAACATTGAATCTTGATTAGAATGGAAGATTGGAGAAAACTTCTTTTAATCTGCTATACCATAGCTTCCTCAGACGAATGAATATACAGAAATTATAACAATTATATATTGATAAAAATGAGAATGTAAATACAACTGTTCTTAAATAGTTAACTGCTTAATATGTTTCTTCTTCGGATGTATTTGAGTGGATAGTAATGACAGGTGTATATAAAAAAAATTGATAGATAGTTTCTTGATAGATAGCTTCCTGAAGAGATTCAACAGAGGTGTAGTGCTTTAATCAAATTAATAAGTCTCTCAGTGTTCGTATTTGTTAATATCTAAAGTTTCCCAAAGATCTCTTTTTCCAGTTTTCATCATCTGTATGTGAAATTCAGAACTGCGGGTCGAAAGAATGATTACTTTCTAGGAGATGATTTGCGTAATTCGAATCTCTTTTAATCGAAAAACTTTGTTTACGTTTCGATATTCTATGTGTTCTACCAATGTAGAAATTATTAGTCACTGCTAATCGATCAATAAACATCTGATTCATTATTTTCATCTGGTTTTGTTCTGTTGTTTTTTATATAATTGCCTAAACTGTTATTAGTTTGGAAAGCTATGTTAAAATCATTTCTAATCAAGAATGAGTTCAGTTTCTCACTTGCAATACCAACGTGGGTTAAGGTGTTGAATTTTTGTTTCAATTTATCGACGGGGTAATTTTCATTTGATGCGATTCTGACTTGCTTTTTATGCAAAATATTATTTATTATTTTGGGATTATAACCATTATTTTAGCTATTTTATTAATTAAATTTAATTCTCTGTTGAAATTTTCTGGCTATAAGGAGATGTTGATCAATCTATGAATAAAACTGTTGAATGCTAACGTCTTATGGTGTATGTGAAGGCTCATGGTCGATTCTGAAAACATGTTTTCCATTTTCATTCGAAATTATTACGTCTAACAAATTGATTGAAATATGGCTTTCTATTTAGGTTATGAATTCAATTTTTGGATGTAATAAGTTTATGTAATTTTCGGAAATTTTCAACTGTCTATCTGTTTCTGTGAAGCAAATAATGATATCGTCTACATAGCAATACCAGTATCAACAATATTTACTAAGTGGATGGTTATGAATCAATTTCTCTAAATTATTCATAAATTTTTGTGCTAATAATGGAATAAACGAATTGCCCATAACTAACCCGTCTTCATGATATAATATTTATTATTGATATGGAAATGATTTTGATCTAAACAAATAAAAAAAGAATATCTGATTTAATGATCGTATTGTCATGTTTTTGCAAATAATCCTGAACTAAGTATGACGTATCTTTCGGAGATATGGAAATAATTTTGATCTAAAGAAATTTGAAATAATAATAGAATATATGTTTCACATGATTTTTTGCTAATAATTCTTTGATTAAGTAGTACGCATCATTTGGAGGAATGTCGAGAAATAGATTTTCAACGTCGAAAGAAATTAATTTGGAAATATGTGATATAATCGTATTTTAGATACTGGCAATTAATTCGTATGTAATTCTGACCGAAAATTCAGATTTGAAATTGCAATATTTTATAAGGAATTCGTTAAGGAATTTTCAAAGTTTGAAAGAAGGTGAAGTTACATAAGAAACAGCAGGTCTAATAGGGTAATTAGGTTTATGAAGTTTTATCAACGAATATAATTCAGGGATTGAGGATTGGAGTTAATAAATTTATCTTCATTTGATGCGATATTTTTCGTGGTCTGTAATTACTGATTCGGCTATCGAAATCAAGTTTCTTTAAGTCCTTTTTGAAATTTAGCGGTAGGCTCTTTAGTTGATTTTATGTAATGTCCTGTTCATGAGAATTCTTCAGTTGATGTGATAGAATGTTTGGAAATCAATAAACTTTGTTGAAACTCTAATATTACAATCCTAGCTGTCTAGACATCGATACCTCTCCCTAGTTAATAGGTCTATGAATAAAGTTTCATTTTACTGTTGAAATTTTTCACTGATCTAAAAATGATATTTAGTCGGCTTTTACTAAGTGATATTTGATGATCATACGGTGATTTTGGTTTACTTTGAAAAGAATATCACAAAATTAGGTTTCTGAACGACCAGTATGGCTTATTAGTCTTTATTTTAAATTCTTAAATAATACCTCCTTCAGTCATAATAAGTTTATCACCTCTTGTTTGCATCTTTATTGAATTTGTATCTACCTGTTTATGTATGTATCTATTTTCAACTTTAGTTCAATACTTGTTGTCAGCTGAAGATGTTCGGGAAACCGAAATTGCAATCCTATTTTTACAGTAATAAAAAAAATAATGTGTTTTTGGAATTTTACTTAATAATTATGATCGGTAACGCGTTTCACTACACCGTAGCTTCTACAGACGGATGAATGTACAGAAAATAAGAATGAGAATATAAATATAAATCTTCTTAAGTAATTAGAAGCTTATTGGGTTGATTCTTTTTAAGTGGTTATTTATGACAGGTATAACTAATAAAATCATGGAATAGATTGCTCCCCGAAGAGATTCAATAGAGGACTCGTTCATTGATGAGTCTACCTGAGTATTTGTATTTGTTGATTTCTAAAGTTTCCCAAAGACCTACCTTCCAATATTTATTATCTGTATGCAAAATTTCAAACTGTGGGTCGAAAGAGTGATCATTTTCTAAGAGATGATTCGCGTAATTTGAATCTGATCTTTTATTTGAAAAACTGCGTTTATGTTCCGATATTCTTATATTAAAATTTCTATGTGTTCTACCAATGTAGCAATTATCAGTCATTGCAATTCAATCTATTTACACCAAATTTATTGTTTTTACCTATTATTTTTCATATATTTGTCTAAATTATTATTAGTTTGGAAAGCTATGTTGGAATTGTTGCTACTTAAGAATGATTTCAGTTTCTCACTTGTAATGCCAACGTAGGTTAAGGTGTTGAATTTTGTTTCAATTTATCGACAGGGAAAACTTCTTTCAATGCGATTCTACTTTGTTTTTCATTTGAAATATTACTTATTAGTTTGGGATTGTCACCATTATTTTTGGCTATTTGTTTAATCAAATTTAATTCTTTGTTGAAATTTTCTGGTGCTAACGGGATGTTTATCAATCTATGAATAAAATTATTGAATGCTGACATTTTATGTTGATAGAGATGACACGACGAGTTATGTATTATAATATCTTTATGTGACGGCTTATGGTAAATTGCGTAAACATGTTTTCCATTTTCATTCGAAATTGTTACGTACAAGAATTTATATTTATATTCTCATTCTTATTTTTGTACATTCATTCGTCTGAAGAAGCTACGGTGTAGTGAAACGCGTTACGAATCATAATTAAAATTCCAAAAATACATTACTTGTTTTATTATTGATAATGGAATTTCATCAAGTAAAAGTCTCCCAAATTCAACTCTATTTGTACAGGTTTAATTTCTTATTATCTTAGAATTCGCTATAAAATATTTAATTAACAAACGTAATAGCTTTTTCGGTCAGATGATCAAAATTGTGAGTTAGAACTAAGGTTAAGTCGTAAAATTTGTTTTAAATGTAGAAAAAGATATGAATTATAAACAGAGAGAATAAGAAGTTTTCTACTATTGGAATAAAGATAGGTATTCGAAGGAAAATTCATAATTACATGAATTCCGAAAATTGGGGAATAACATACAGTGCTGTCGTTAAGAAGGGACCTATTGTGTTCAGCTTATGAAAATTTCCAGAGATTCTAGGTAATTGAGTTTATTGATTTTCGGGAAACGATGAAAAATGTTAATAATCTTCATAATTCATACCTATTCCTATATTTAATACAAATTGTACAGCTGTACTTTAATTTTAACTCACAGTTTGTGAACGTCTGATGATGATAGAAATATTGAAATAGCTATTACGTTTGTAAATTGAACATTTTTCACCTAATTTTGTAATATTCGTAACAAAGTAAACTAAAATCGCCGTATGGTTTTCACTAGTTTTTCGATCGATAGTGCGAATTTTGAGGGAGCTTTCAGAAAAAAGAAAAACAGAAAAGAAATTTTCGGGGCATGCTAATGTTGAATTGTTTTTAAATACGGAGATCTCTCCTGGAATCTATGAACAAATCATTTCGTGATTTTCTAGTACTATCACATAGAGGAGGCAGGATCAAGTAGATATCTTTAATGCTAGGTATAATAAAAATTCAGTGTTTTCAAATTTCATTAAATTATTAAATACAGTCTATTCATGACTGGTAATGTTTTATCGAATGTTAACTTCACAATAAACCTAAACTCTAGGTTAAAATTTACAAAAAAACGCATAGCTCCTTTGAAAGGATTGAATAAATATTTATGTTATTCATTCCAATGATTCCAAGGCTGCTGAATGTGCTTAAAATCAGTCTATACAAGGCAAATTGAATGGAAAATTGTTGAGAAAATTTGTATCAAAAATACTTTCGAGTACTAAGTGTGTTATGCGTTTTATAAAAGCAGCACAAAACGTGAAATTATTAAATTCAAAGCCAGGTGTTTATACAAATTGTTAGTTCAAAAATCCTAATGCTGCAGCTCCACATTCATTCAAATGAGAATTACATGGAGTAAAACTGTATTACCCTTTATTTTTTGAAATTTTCATTGCCATATATACCTTGAGAACGACTTGGATGTAATAGAATTCTTGAAAATATTAAGGATGATACTAGGAATTGAAAAAATTATCAACGGGAATGGGAATTTACAGCAGGGGTAGATTTTTCAATTCCATCAAGAGATCTGCAGCAGAAGATAACATGGCTTGTATTATTTAGTACAAAAGTTGAACTTTCACTGGAAAAAAATTTTCAGAAGTATAAATCAAATTGATTATACATTTTACACAATAAAAGAAGCCATGTATGTTATTACTTACAGAGGATTATCTTCTGACTTTTCTTAAGTACTAAAACCAACTCAAGATAACCATGAATAAGCTTAGGCTTCATAGAAAATGGGTAAATGGGTTCTGGAATTTTGGAATGCAATATATCTGTTCTTGAATCTTTCCTTGAAATTCGAAAACTCATTCTACCAGTCGTTTTTTGAAAGAACGTCCATCTGTTAAGCTCATGTGTTGCTCATCATCATCATTATCATCTAACAAATTCAAACTACCATATTTTTTCAAGAGTTCTTGAACTTGCAAAGCCATTAAGGCATCATCCGTATTTTCAACAGTTTTAATAAGTTTTTGTGTCAGTTTCTACTCAGTTGGTGATGTATTCAATCTTGAAGATTTTCTATCGTATCCGACAGCAGAAACTCTTCTTCAGGTTGCAGAGTTTCTTGCAAAAGGTGATGAGAAAGTTTCTGGGATGTAAGAATTCCTCTGTCTTTTTAGTGAATAATTCCGTGTATTTACGTTTGCATATAGAATTTTTAGGTTGCTGAACGGGCTTTTCGGAAGCCTGTTGAGGTTTCCTTTCATTTTCGTAGAGTTGTTGGGAGAATTGTGTCTTACGAAGACCAACTTCCTTAAGATCTTCTTTACAATCAATTTTATGCTCTGGAAAGAAAGATATAACTTTAAAAATATTACATTTACATACTGTTCATCTAGCCATTCTTTCAGTAAGTTAATTTTAGCTGAAGACAAAGCAGAAATACATTCATTTTTTCCAGCTGAGTTTCTGTTCATATAATATAAGTTTCAATATAAAAACATGCTTCTTCCTGAGCTGTCATTCGATAATAATGAAGCTTTTATTTTCGATAATTCAAAAACGTGACGGAGAGTACAATTCATTTTGTCGTCCTAGTGACGACAGTCTTAAGATATTTATTTTACAAGATTCTTATAGCTAATCCGGGTCTTCTTGAAGCACCATTCTAGAACCATTTCCTCGGTTCGTCTTCGTCGTAGTCTCCTAGGGTGTTTACTAATGGGTTTGGGTGTTAATCTACTGCTTAAAATGCTTTCCTGTTGTCTCTCTGATGAGCTCCATCACACACGGTATCTGCAGATCTCGATGTAGCTGGGAGTTTCGCACGTACCAAGGGGCGTCCACGGTCATTCTCAATGCTATGTTCTGCACGACTTGAAGCTTCCGGATATGGCATGCAGCTGCATGTTCCCAGACTGTTGACGCGTATGTCATCATGGGCCTAATGACGGTCTTGTAGAGCTTCTGCTTGTTCGCTGCGCTCAGGTTGCTTCGCCTAGTCATCAGGGGGCACAGGAAGGCTTCGGCTGCCCTCGCCTTGCTCGTGCATTCTTCCACATGTCAGCCGCCGGTCGATTGTGACTTCCAGGTATTTGACATTGTTGACCCACGGGATGGGTAAGTCGTTCATGGTGATGTGCCCCTCAGGGCTACGTCTTCTTTGTGGCCGTGTCATCCACGTAGTGGGCTAAGCTCGTGTTGGAGGTTTTCGGAACGTACGAGATGTAGATGTTGAACAGCAACGGCGCTAGTAGTGATCCTTGTGGTACTCCTGCTTTCATATTCCTGGTGGAGGAGCGAATATCTCCTATGCGTACCACGCAAGTTCTATCTTATTGAATCCATCACTGATGAACTCAACCATGCGGAGAAGTTGCTGTTATGTGGAGTCGCTTTCTCTAAAGCCAAATTCATTTGAGATGATTGCGTGTGCCTCCACATGATTCTTCAGGCGTCGCAGGATGATCCCCTCTACAGTCTTGCGGATCGTTGACTGGAGACTGATGGGCCTTTATTGCTATTGAAAGGAAACAGACTTAACTGGTTTCCTGATGACAATCACATCCGCTGTTTTCTATTTTTCAGGAAAGTGTTGGAGCCGCAGACTCGCGTTGGTGATTGATACCAGCTGTCCAAGAGCTCGCTGAGGGAGGTTTTTCAGTACTCTGTTGCTGATCTCATCTGGTCCAGGTGCTTTGCTCACTTTTGTTCGAGAGATTACGCTTTTTAGCTCTTCCGTGGTGATAAGTTGGATGATCTCGTTATTTTCGGCTGGACGTCTCCGGACTTCTGCTTCACTTCTCTCCCACGTGGTCGAGGTCAGCTTACGTATAGTTCACCGTGAACTGGCGTTCAAGGCAAACTGCGGAGGCTTCTGCTTTGTCTGAAAAAAAATACCAACTCTCGTTCTCCTTGTATGGATGGCATGGCTGTCGTCTTCTGGCGTAGGATTTTGGCCATTCTCCACATTGAATGGTCATCCTCTTCTAAAGATTCGATCTTGGCGGCCCAGCATGCATTGCGGTGGTGCTCCAAGGCTGTCTTCACGTCCGTCGCCAGGCGGTTATATTCTCGTCAGTTCCGTGGGTCCCAGGTTCTCTGAGACCGTCGTCTGGCCCTGTTTCTCTCTCTGATCTTCTCGTGGATGTCATCAGGGAGTTTGTCAGGTCGCCTCTTGGTCTTCTTTGTTCTCGCGCTCGCTTCCACTGACTGGCGTGAAGCTGTTTCGAATACTCCGACGGCTCCGTCCAGGTCGTCGGTCGACTCTAGCTTGGCCAGGGGCCGCAGGTTCTGTTGGACGTGGTATGTGAAAGCATTTCAGCATCTTGTCCTGGTCTTCTGAGTTGTTTCCTCGTTTGGTTAGTTACCTAAAAGGAGGAGAACTGGGTTGTGATCTGATGTTAAATCGTTAATTGCAGTTAGGATGTATGAAAGCGATACTTCTTTCATAACAGCGATGTCTAATACATCACCGAGCCCTCCGTTGTAATGGTGAGTTGGTTCTGGGGTCCATCTACCACCAGGCCACCTTTGTGAGCGTAGTTTCTTAGGACTCTTCCATTCGGGTTGCTCCTTCTGCTGTTCCACGATGGATGTTTTCAGTTGGGGTCACCCGCTGCAATCGTTGGATAGTCAGCTTCGAACAGCTTATCCAGGTCTGATTGCAGTAGTGGTCGCTGAGGGCCCTATATACTGAGATTAGTCTCAGGGTTCCTATTGAAGCAGTTTGAATCTCCACTGCTGTCGCTTCTACGTGCTCTAAATTATCAATTTGTGCAGAGTGGTGTTCCAGATTGGATCTGACGTAAATGGCAGTTCCTCTTTTTCGGTAATGTGACAGACATTACCGAAAAAAGAAGAACTGCCATTTACGTACGTACGTACGTAGGTGTAGTTGGCAATCTTTGCTGGGATGGCTTCGCAAAGATCTGGAATGACGTCCTGATTCAGCCTCTCAGCGAATTCCTGTAACTCCAGTTTCTTCTTCCTGATGCCGTTTGCATTGCAAAATGCTATCTGCGAAGAAGGAAGATTAACTTTTCGTAGAATCATAGTGCTTACGGTTTGAACAGTTCCAACATGTCGGGCAGGCAACCTATTAGAGCCGTAATCATTTCTTCCACCTGGTTACTGCAACCGCTACTTCCTTGAGCACTTCTGACAGCATTTCCATGTTAATTTCGGAGAGGAACTCCGAAATTTGGGCTATAGGATCTGCCTTAGGTTCTTTCTTTGATGCTCCTGGCTTATTCTGTGCATCTGGCTTTGTTCGAGTTACGGCAGGTGTTGTTTCAATTGTTGCTTTTGCTTATTTCCTTGAAGCAACGCTGGCGTAGCTTCTTGATGGCTGGGATAGTGAAGCCGCTCTTGTCGCAGCTGCCTTGAGAGCCAGTCTTAGTGCGTCAGGACGTTGCTGCGGGTGCTCCAGTTTGGGATTCAGGGCATCCTTTGTAGCTCTCAGGGTGGAGGCCAGCACAGTTTGCACACTTGCCGGACTCCTCCTTCTTCCTTGTGCACAGGGTGTAGTGGTGGTCCATTCCACACTTGAAACAGCGTTGGTTTGCGTGGTCTTTGCTTTTTCCAGGTGGAAACTCTGGCATCTATGGCACTGGCTCACTGTTCCTTCCTGGGTCCTGGGCAGGGTTATCAGAACTAACGGCATCGCCTTCTTCTCTTTATTCAGCATATATGCCGCTGATGAGGCAGGAATTTCTTGACAATTGAGGTCGGCGACGAACTCCGCTGTTCTAATCTCTATCGGCAGACCCCTGAGGACCGCCTTCAATGGTTTTTCTTCCTGTAATAAGAAAGTGTGGTACTGTAGTTTTTCTGTATCAATCAGTTCGGTGATACCACGGTTGTATTTGATACCAGCAGGCTAGATGCTGATACCGACTTTGAGGTTCTTGGCTTCGGTGAACCTCAGGTTGCTCCTTCCCATCAAGCTGGCTACATGCGTCTATGCAGCCTTTTGGCCGAGGACCACGGGGAGGATGCTCTTCAAGATCCGCGAAGCGGTTCGATGTTGGCGTCTCGGTAGGGTGGGTACTGTGATAGCTTTTTCCTCCGGCTGGTCTGTGCGGCGATTCTTGCTCTTCGAGAGCACGAAGCCATCGTTGGCCGCGTTCGACTACTCTGGGGCGGTGGTGGGCGTTGAGGCTGCTCTGGGTGTTGACGCTGGTGATGCGTTGCATTGCCTGCTGGAGTTCTTCGTAGCTGCCTCTTTCTGGAGATCAACTATCCGTTGTTGCACGGCTTCAGATATGTCATTCAGGTGCTTTTTTTTGTAGAAAAGAGGAGGAAAATCTCCGAAAGGAAGACTAATTAAAGAATTGAAAGATGCTGAAATTAGAGAGTGACTTAAATGTCAATACGCTTACGCGGACGGAGATTTTGGAGAGAAGAGAACCTATTTAATTGACTAGGGAGCACGGTCGAGGAACTGTATCGAACCGTTTGCGCTGACAGTTTGCTAATACGGAAATCGTTGGATTCTCGTGTTTTGAGATGTTTTCACGTAGGTTGCGTGCAAATTTGAGAGTTAATTCGGTAAGTGAGGGTTCTTCGAAATCCTTAAGGATATCGGCGTTCCTCACATACCATGGAATGTTTAGCGACGAGCGCAGCAATTTGGAGAAGGTACCATCTTATTTGTTGAAACGCTTCTCAGGTGCAGTTCCGTAGATTGGAAAGGTGTGAGTAAAAATACTACGGATAATAGCAATAAAAGCTAAAAGTTTGGTTGTTGAAAAACTTTTTATTTCGGAAAAAGGTTGAAGCTTGGAAAATGCAGCTCGGGCTTTATTTCGGACCGTGTTGATATGTTTGTTCCAAGTCAGACGTTCATCAAGATGGATCCCTAGATATTTGACCAAGCGTTTCCGTGGGAATTTGGAGTTATGAATTGTGAAGTTTGGAGGCTCCTCCTTCTCTTGGAGAAAAAGTTGGCCTCGGATTTTGCTTCATTAATCTTTAGACGAAATTTAGAGTACCAGTCTAGGAGAGCTGGTGAGTGTCGCTTGATATGTAAAATTCCGTATGTATTATGATTATTAGAAGAGAGAGGGCAATATCGTCCGCGTAGAGAGCAGTAAGGACATTTTGTCAGTTGGGATATCCGCAGAGAAAATATTTAACAGTGAAGTCGATAAAACTGATCCCTGAAGAACACCAGCCGATATGATACGGAGTGTTGAGATGCTCGTTCCGACACGGACCGAGAGCGTGCGATTTGTAAGGAAAGAACGCACAATGTTCGTGAGATATTGAGGAAATTTAAAACCCATCATTTTGTAATTCAAGCCGTCGTGCCAGACGCGGTCGAATACTTGTTCACCATCAAGCAGCAACATAGGGGCGTGCCAGTGTTTGTTGAGAGTGTTGAGATGAATTCTCCAACTCGAAGTAATTGATGTCCAGTTCCGTGATTTTTACGAAAACCATATTGAAAGTCCGGGATGATGGAGTGCGCATCAATATGTGCGTTCTACTACCTTACTGATGGCAGGTAGAAGTGATATGGGCCTGTAGCTCGTAGGGGAGCTGAGATTTTTCCAGGCTTAGGTAGGCAAACAACAATTGCTTCTTTTGAAACGTTAGGAAAGTACTGATGCATGAGAATGTTATAAATGATTGTGTTGAGATACACAACACAATTTTTCGGCAAAACTTTGAATATTCTGTTGCGGACTCCATTAGCTCCGGGGATTTCTTAGGTTCAAGAGATTTAAGTACTGAAGATATCTCGTCCGTTGTTGACAGGACGATCTCGGATTCGACACGCTCGAATCGTTTAACAGTATTAGAAATGAAGTCGTGAAACTCGCGGAATTTGGAGCGCTCTGATAAGACGAGCATTGGAGTTGAAGCGATCAGGCGAGAAAGTCGGCTTTTCTGCGTCCGTTGAAAACGTACTTCCACCGCTTTTTATAGCGGTTAGGGAGGGCTCCGCTATTTTTGGGTTTCTTAATAATTTGCCAAGCAATTTTTGGGTTTTCGTTTGCCTCGGCAATGAAGTTCTAGAATGCAGAGTTGCGATTATCGGCATGTCGATCTCTGATCTCGCGTTGTTGCATATTTGAAACAATTTTGATTGCAGGATCACGGGTTCTTTGCCAGTTGGTGCGGGTACGATTTTTCACTCTAATTTTTTCACTCACATCTGGAGGAACAACCACACCGTCAGTTGGAATCTGACGATGAGCTGTTGCTCTTTCTGTGGCGTCTTTAATGTGATTTGTGAAATTTTTGACCATATTGTCGATGTCAGAAATGGGCTTGCCTGTATTCTGAACAGAGGGAAGGGGTTCTTCAAGAAAGTATTCGATTTTCACCCAGCCAATATCTTGGATTGTTTGTGAATTATGGTTGAACCGGGTGCTCAGTTCCATAAATACAGGATTATGATCAGAAGAGAGATTAGAGACAGCCCATACTTTCGTTTTTGTGCTGACATTTTTAGTGACAAAGAAGTCAAGAATGATGAAGCAATTATGGGGGCCACTAGGAATATAGGTTGGTTGATGCGAATCATGGATAATTAAATTATGGGCTCGAGAGAGGGCAATAAGAGAGCGCCCGGAGGTATTTGATGTTGTGCAATTCCAGAATTTGTGCTTGGCGTTTATGTCACCGTCCACGATGGTCGGAAGTTGCGTGTTAAATATATTAATAAACGCTTTTTTTGGAGATTAATCTATGGGCGAAGTTACAAAGCTACAATATTGAAGTTTCGTGGTTTTGAGATGATAGTTATACCGACAGATTCGATGTTGCCACTGTCCACTTTGTGCGCCTGATGGCGAATTGAACGTTTGATCAGAATCGCGACTTCACCATGGGCGGAGCCATCAGGGCGGTCGTTTCGGAAAACGAAATAGTTTTTGGAGAATATTTTCCTCGTTAGGGTTAGGTGAGTTTAAGTAACGCGAGCGATATCAATAAGAAAAGATGAAGGAAATCTTCAAGTTCCACACGACGCGTAAGAATACCGTTAGCATTCCACATTATAATTCGCACAGGGGCGGAGTCAGGTTTAGCTGAAGTTTTCTTGGCCATTTTTCGATATGAGGGCGGCTGCTACCAAGGGCGCAAAATCTGCGTTAATTGAGGCATGATTGCAACAATGATTTCTGCTGTCTCATCCTTTTTGGCTGTTTTCAACAGCCTGGGCATAGCTTCTGTTACTGGGGATGGAGCTAGCGCTGTTCACGATTTTCGCGTGGATAGTGAACGGGCCGTGATTGGCGAGCGAGCCGCGGGTTTTTCGTTGATTGAGAGCTTGTTTTTGGAGCCTATGGGCATCCGCCGTACGTAGCTCTATGTTCTCCCTGGCAGTATATGCAGCAGGGTTTTTCCTTCATGTCGTCCTTTTTGCGGCATTCAAAGGACGGGTGTTTATTTCCAGGAAGAGCAACGCCGTGGGGCGTTGCAATAATTGCTGTGTGGCCGTAGACCATACAGCGGCGGCATTGCGGGGTAATTTTTTCGGCCAGCTTTTTTTTCAATTTCGACACTAAGTACTCCTATGGTCTTAATATCGTAAATTGATTTTGCGTTCTCTGACTTCTCAAGGGAGACGTGGACTAGCGGCCATTCCTCGTTACCGCTTTTCATCCTGTGAACGTTCTTCACAGGGACGCTCCTTAATTGAAGCTCCTTTGCTATATCTTCATCGGATTTTCCGACGAGTACATCGCGGATTACCGCTTCCGGTAGGCGGTCCTCAGCTATTTGATAGGTGTTGTGAGACACCTTCTGTTGGGATAGGTAGCGTGTCTTGCACCTGAAATCATTTATCCTGTTTAGGCAGAGCTTTACACAATCCTTTTTGTCGATGGCTCTCCTATATTCTACTCCCTTGAACCTGAGTTTGTCCAGCAGTTTCGGCCAATAATTCTTCTCGCGTAGAAGAATAGGCGGAGGGCGTTTCTCAGAGACTTCATCAGATTCTGACTCTGAGTGTGAGGACGATGACGACGAGTATTTGATACTCCTAATCTCTCGTTTTCTCTTAGTTGAGCGTCGGGCATGACGCTGCAACGAGAATTCGTCTTCGGAGGGTGGCAGAGCCTCATCCATTCCATTGTCGGCATGTATGTCGGCAATGACAGTGATTTGCTTGCGTTCTAGAGCAGTAGGCAGAGATTTCACTGTTTGCACCGCGGTCGTAGGTTTCCTTGTCGGGAGATCCGCGGTTTGAGGCGGTGTCGACGTTTGCTTTGACTCCAAGAGTTTGTCGATTTTGTCATTTAATCGCACGATTTGTGCTATTAGTTCGGCGATCTGACCACGTTGTTGTACGTTTCCGTTGGTCAGGCGTTCGTTATCGCGTCTCAATTCCTCCATTAAGCGCTCCATGGCGAGGAGGGGGGTTGCTGTAAAAAGAACCCTTATCGAAAATTTCAGCTGGGCTCAGACCAGGCCAGACCGCGTGGGCAAGAACTCTCTTAAGTGAGCACGGTGGTTAAGGCCCCACTAATCAAGTGGAACCTTGTCACTTCTTGCTTCCTACCCCTAGATCCGCAGTCGAGGTCTAACTGCAATTATCTGTAAGAAAAGAGAAACCTTTGATTAGCTATTGAACACAACCGAAAAGGTCGCTCGTCAAACAAGCACTATAACGTGCTGAGTTTCTAAAAAAGGGTAGAACGCCGGTTGGTGGGACGAATCATCGTCAACGGCATTCTTCGTAAGCGAAAGTTTCTCTGGCACTGGCAGACAGAAGTATCTGAAGAACGATGTTTTCTGGAAGACAGCTTGCAGGAGAATGACCGTTACCTACTCATCTCAATTCGTTGGAGCGAACGCAATAATATATGGATTAGCAAAAAGATTTTCACTGATTCTAAAATGCAGCAGTTTTTCAGCAGTCTGGAGGATGTATCTTGGCAGGGTGTATTGGGGCGATCGGATCCAGACGAAGCATACAACTGTTTCTCAGAGATAATGCAAATGTATATGAATCTGATATTTCCAGAGAAGAAGTGCTCAATGACTAGAACAATACATACATGGATAACAACAGGGATAAAAATTTCAAGTAACCGAAAAAGATCAATGTGGGAAGAAGTACAAGAAGGAATAATATCACAGGACTATTACAAAAGATATTGCAGTATACTGAAGCAGGTTGTGAAACAGGCTAAAATGATAAGTCATAGGAACTATATAACACAGTCTGAAAACAAAACAAAAGCCACATGGAAGTTAGTCAACACTATCACAAACAAAAAGAATAATAATAATGACATAATTTTCAATTCATTTCCCCACCAAAATGAAGAAACTGTACTCAACCAATTCAATTCCCATTTTATCAGTTCAAATACAAGCAATAGTGGTATTGATGCGGACAACAATAACATCAAATCCTGCAACAATAGCATATTTTTAAGTCCACTTATAAAGCAAGAAACGTACCAATATATTTTACAATTAAAAATAAAAGTTCAGTTGGAAGTGATAACATACCAGTAAAAGTGCTCAAGAATTGTGCATCAATTATAAAAACTCCACTTACTCACATTATAAAACCAGATTCTACAAACAGGAAAGTATCCATAAAGATTAAAAGAAGCAATGGTGAGACCCATTTATAAAAAAGGTAGCAAAGAAAATATTGATGATTATAGGCCAATATCATTGCTTTCCAATGTGAATAAAATATTTGAGCGTATAATTTTGACAAATTAATGCAGTTTTTGAAGCAAACAACATACTTGTGAAACAACAGTTTGGATTTAGACAGGAAGGTCAACATTGAATGCAATATATCAAGCACTTACTTCTATCATCAGGTCACTAAATCAAAATAATACTACAGCGGTCCTCTGTCTGGACCTGTCAAAAGCTTTTGACAGAGTCAACCATGAGAAGTTACTGAATAAGCTGGAGAAATATGGTATAAGAGGGTAGCATTACAGCTCATTGGATCATATCTATCCAAAAGAACCCAAAAGACAATAAGTAGAGGAAAAACGGAAATATAATGCGATCTGATTCCAAACAAGTATTAAACGGTGTACCGCAGGGTTCTATATTGGGACCTTTGCTCTACATAATATATACAAATGATCTAGTTCAGACTACCAACAACGATGTCATAATGTTTGCAGATGATGCATCAGTAATATGTAAAGCTGAAAATCAAAATGAATGTATGAAAAGTCTTGAGACTGACATGAAAAATATGAATGAATGGTTCCTTAATAACAACTTGATGCTAAATCTGGAAAAACAAAACTTTTGTTATTCAGGAAAAGAAAGAACAACTTAATTTAAGATTCCAAGACTGTGAAGTTGAGTCAGTTGAAGACCTGTCTTTTCTAGGAGTGAATATTGATCGTAATCTCAACTGGTGTAGTCACGTTGAGAAGATTTCACCAATGATAGCACGCTATGGCTATGCATTGCGGACTATACGGATGATAGGGCTGGATGCTGCTCTGACTGCCTATCACGCCTACGTTCATTCTAGGATAAGATAATGCAATAATGCAATAATGCAATAAGATCTACAGAAGCGGAGCGAATTTTTCTTTACGAAAAAGATGCCTAAGAATCATTTTGGCATGAATCAATATGAAACGTGCAGGAACATATTCAAGAATTTCAACATCTTAACACTGTATGGTCTATATATCTATGAATCAGTGATGTTCATTTTAAATAACTATAATGATTTCAAAGATCTTCAACTCCAACATTCCTATAATACAAGAGGAAAAAATATTCTTCAAGAGGATAAGCCCAACTATTCATATTTACAAAAAATACAACTTATAGTTTACTGTCAGTGTGGAATAAGTTTCCAGAAAAATTAAGTCATTATCAATTAAAGTGCAAAACAAAAACTCAAATATCTTCTTATTGATAAAAGTTACTATAATATAGGAGAGTTCCTACGAGAAAATGATTTCAAGAAATTATTGTGATCTGAATTTTGTGTATTTTCTACATGTTTATTTGTA
Organism: Cryptolaemus montrouzieri; assembly: GCA_013387265.2. Taxonomy (NCBI): domain Eukaryota; kingdom Metazoa; phylum Arthropoda; class Insecta; order Coleoptera; family Coccinellidae; genus Cryptolaemus; species Cryptolaemus montrouzieri. Next base: position 43,505 of record JABFTP020000079.1, on the reverse strand, counting down.
TTTTTGACTGAATCTACACCTGTATGGTTTTGATTTATTAAAGTACCATTAAAGTATTATTTATTATCGTGGACTTATGCACTATCTCAGCTAGTAGCTGGATATAATTTACCTTTCCCAGATTTAGCAATCAAAGGAATAGGCTCGATTACAATATACTTGACATAAATTTCCTAACTATCCTACATGTATTAAGAATTACAGCTTTTGCATTTCTATATAGGTATTCTTATGCAATTCTGATTTCTTAAGGCTATCATGCAAAGTTTTGGGTATTAAACCAGTCGAGGATACGATGACAGGAACGATATCTATTTTGTCGAGGTGCCACATCTGCTTGATCTCAATAGCAAGGTCTGTGTATTTGGACTTTTCTCCTGGAACTTATTCAGCACGTTGTTATTATTTGGTATGGCGACATCCACCAGCATTGCTGTCTTGGCTCTCTTATCATACACCACTATGTCCGGCCTATTATTCGTCACCATTCTGTCAGTGATAATAGGCCTATCGTAGTATGATCTGATAGAGTCATTTTCCAATACGGGCGCCGGTTGATACTTGTAATATGGCTGGAATGTATTCAGAAGTCCGTACTTGTGTGCAAGTTTCTGATGGATAATGTTGCACACTTGATTATGCCTGTGAAGATAGTCTGTATTGGCCAGTTGTTCGCATCCGGACGTAATATGCTGTATCGTCTCCGATCTTATATGGCATTTTCTGCACCTATCTGTTTGTAATGTTCCGTCCTTCATAATAAATTTTTGTAGTTGTTTGTAGCGATCACTTGGTCTTGGATGGCCATAAGGAATCCTCTGTTTCCGCGAATAATTCTCCTTTCATCAACCATTTGTTGGAGGCTTCTTTGTCGATGTGTGGTTGATTAATCTCATGGTGATGTCGTCCATGCAATTCCTTTCTTGACCATTGCTCTTGTTTTTCAGTATCTGATAGGAATGGTAGATTCAGCAGGTCATCTCTGGTAGCAAGATTTAGAGGTGTATATCCCTTATCAGCCAACGATACCACTCTATGTAGGTCAGAAGTGAGAGCTTTTGCTGAGAAGAATTCTCTGAGATTTCTTATCTGTTCGGTGTGTAAATTGACAACATCTATTAATCCGCGTCCTCCTTCTTTCCGCTTCAAAGTTGTTCGTATCACAGACGATTTTGGATGATGATTGTTGTACTTTGTCAGCATCGTTCGGGTCTGCCTTTGAATATCATCTAGCTCCGTCTTAGTCCATCTGATTATTCCAAATGAGTAAAGCAACACTGGAATGGCGTAGGTGTTAATTGCCTTGACTAGATTCCCCGAGTTCAACATCGATTTCAGCACAGACTTCAGACGCTGACTGTATTCTGAACGAATCTTCTCCTTTGATTGTTTTTGGTCTAACAATCTGGCTTGTTGGTATCCCAGATATTTGTATGTTTCGCCATCTCTCATGCACTGTATAATGTCACCGTTTGGAAGTTGTGTTTCACCATCTATGACTTTCCGCTTTGAATGTTCAGGGTCTTACATTTTTCAATCCCGAATTTCATATGAACATCTGCCGAGAACTCACTGACAGTTTTCAGCAAATCATCCAATTGCTTCTTGTTCGAAGCATATAATTTGATGTCATCCATATACAGCAGGTGGAAGATTGTATGATAATTCCTTTCTGCTTTTATCCTAAATCCGTATCCAGTTCTATTGAGCATTGAGGACAATGGGTTCATTGTCAAACAGAACCATAGTGGACTCAAAGAGTCTCCTTGAAAAATTCCACGACGTATGGGTATCTCGTCGGTTTTAATTGATTTATTGTTCATGTTGACCTGCAGAGACGTGCGCCAGTGTGTCATTGTTGTCTTCAAGAACTCTGCCAGGGCTGGGTGAATTTTGTATATCTGCAATACTTCAACAAGCCAAGAATGGGCGGTACTATCGAATGCTTTCAGATAATCGAGAAAAGCTGAATGAACATTGCGATGCCCTACGTGTGCCTGTTTCATTATCACAGAATCGATGATGAGTTGTTCCTTGCACCCGTGGTGTTTCTTTCTGCATCCTTTCTGCTCCTCTGCTAATATATTGTTGTCGTCAAGGTGTTGGTATATTCGATTGGATATGCATGAAGTGAGTATTTTGTAGAGTGTTGGCAGGCAAGTGATTGGCCTACATTGAGACGGATCCTGTGTTCTTTCGCTCTTAGGTAGCATATATGTTAAGCCTTGCGTTAGGAAAGTGGGTGTTTTCTTGGGATGTTGAAGAACATACGTGAGCTGTTTCGCTAGGGCTCCATGGAGCTTATCAAACTTCTTGTACCAGTAGTTGTGGATATTATCTATACCTGTGGCCTTCCAATTGTTGGTCGCTCCAATTACTGTTGTAATTTCTTCCTCCGTTATTCCATCGAAGTCCATATGTCTGATATCGAGGCGTTCTTTTCATTCGTGATCCATTCCGCATCTCTATTGTGTTCTTTGGGGTTCGACCATAGTGATGACCAATAGTCGGTCAAGCACTGTGCGTCAGGTACTTCTCTGTTATTGTTGGTCGCAGTTTTGTTATTTCCCTTATGAAAATTGGCTGCGTTTTGGAGGAACCTTTGGTTTTGATGTTTCCTTTCTGTACACTTGACGTATCTTGAAAGCCTCTTTGCTTTTGCTTGGAGTTTCTGTTTCAAAGTGTCCATATACAGGTCGATGTGTTGTTTGTGATCAGGGTGTTTTGTGTTCGTACCAATTTTCCTATAAATTTTGCGTATATGTGATTTCAAGCGCCTTGAAGGTTTTCTGTTTCTCAGGAATTCTGTGAGGCGACCGATTTCTGCTCTAATATTATCAATATCCTTCTCCAGTCGTTTTTGCCATGGTGGTTTTCTGACGCTTTTTGGCTCAGCTTGAATCAGAGTTGTGGAGATTTGTTGTTTGTGAAGTCGAAGAACCGCTACTGCTCCACAGTAAATCAAAGTGTGAATCTTCTCCAAGGTGTTCTTGTCGGTATATTCTTCAAACATTGAGTTTACGCTTGCTAAGATGATATTGGTGTTCTTGTTCGTCTTGAGTTTGGGCAGTTTAGGTCTTTTAGTTGGGTTACTACCACTGAATTCAGTTATTGCTCTGTTGAGTTCTGATCTTGCTAAATACGTATATTCGTTCTGCTGATTCGGCTCAAGAGGGCGTTCCATGTTAATATTCGTTTCCGTGGCTTCGATGTTATCTGTAACACTTTCATTGACTCCAGCAGGTATACCGTTATGAGTATCATTTTCGCTTCTGAGTTCCATTATGACCTCTTCTCGTAAGCTTTGCAGCGTTTCTGAAGAAAGTAGCCTGTTTTTAACGATTGTTCTTCGTTGATCCGAAATTCTCTGCTCGGATATGTGCTGTAATTCAGGATATTTTCTATGAACGCAAGATGTAACGCGTATCTGTATGCTGTCATTTCCGATTCCAAGTTTGTAATCTTGTAATAGGAACGCATAATGAAGGTATTCATTTCTGGAGTCCACTTCATGCGTTTCCTAGGAGTCCGGCTCTCGTGGTCGTAGGCATAATGGCTTGCGCCGCCGTTGAAACATCAAGAGTCGGTTGAGAGGTGTTGATGTTATTTCCCACTCGGTTTTGTGTTGCAGTATCCTACTCGATATCACGCTGCTTCCGTCGCTAACCGAGGAGACTGTGACTCACTTTCCGAACAAGACCCTCTTCCTAAATCTTGAACGCGACAAGAGGTTATGGTGGTACAATGTCGATTCTTCCGTTTATTCCTTAGATTGTACATCATTGGATAGGTTGCATTTTATACCTACTGCCAGGTTCAGCTTGGGTACCTCGGGTTCGCTAAGCCCGTACTCAGAAACAATGTTCCTGAGCCCCTGAGGGTAAAGTATTATTTATTATCGTGGACTTATGCACTATCTCAGCTGTTAGCTGGATATAATTTACCTTTCCCAGATTCAGCAATCAAAGGGAATCGGCTCGATTACAATAAACTTGACATAAATTTCCTAACTATCCTACATGTATTAAGAATTACAGCTTTTTGCATTTCTATATAGGTATTCTTATGCAATTCTAATATCTTAAGGCTATCATGCAAAGTTTTGGGTATTAACCCAGTGGAGGATACGATGACAGGAACAATATCTATTTTCTCGAGGTGCCACATCTGCTTGATCTCAATAGCAAGGTCTGTGTATTTGGACTTTTTCTCCTGGAACTTATTCAGCACGTTGTTATTATTCGGTATGGCGACATCCACCAGCATTGCTGTTTTGGCTCTCTTATCATACACCACTATGTCCGGCCTATTATTCGTCACCATTCTCTCAGTGATAATAGGCCTATCGTAGTATAATCTGATAGAGTCATTTTCCAATACGGGCGCCGGTTGATACTTGTAATATGGCTGGAATGTATTCAGAAGTCCGTACTTGTGTGCAAGTTTCTGATGGATAATGTTGCACACTTGATTATGCCTGTGAAGATAGTCTGTATTGGCCAGTTGTTCACATCCGGACGTAATATGCTGTATAGTCTCCGATCTTATATGGCATTTTCTGCACCTATCTGTTTGTAATGTTCCGTCTTTCATAATAAATTTTTGTAGTTATTTGTAGCGATCACTTGGTCTTGGATGGCCATAAGGAATCCCTCTGTTTCCGCGAATAATTCTCCTTTCATCAACCATTTGTTGGAAGCTTCTTTGTCGATGTGTGGTTGATTGATCTCATGGTGATGTCGTCCATGCAGTTCCTTTCTTGACCATTGCTCTTGCTTTTCAGTATCTGATAGGAATGGTAGATTCAGCAGGTCATCTCTGGTAGCAAGATTTAGAGGTGTATATCCCTTATCAGCCAACGATACCGCTCTATGTAGGACAGAAGTGAGAGCTTTTTCTGAGAAGAATTCTCTGAGATTTCTTATCTGTTCGGTGTGTAAATTGACAACATCTATTAATCCGCGTCCTCCTTCTTTCCGCTTCAAAATTGTTCGTATCACAGACGATTTTGGATGATGATTGTTGTACTTTGTCAGCATCGTTCGGGTCTGCCTTTGAATATCATCTAGCTCCGTCTTAGTCCATCTGATTATTCCAAATGAGTAAAGCAACACTGGAATGGCGTAGGTGTTAATTGCCTTGACTAGATTCCCCGAGTTCAACATCGATTTCAGCACAGACTTCAGACGCTGACTGTATTCTGAACGAATCTTCTCCTTTGATTGTTTTGGTCTAACAATCTGGCTTGTTGGTATCCCAGATATTTGTATGTTTCGCCATCTCTCATGCACTGTATAATGTCACCGTTTGGAAGTTGTGTTTCACCATCTATGACTTTCCTCTTTGAATGTTCAGGGTCTTACATTTTTCAATCCCGAATTTCATATGAACATCTGCCGAGAACTCACTGACAGTTTTCAGCAAATCATCCAATTGCTTCTTGTTCGAAGCATATAATTTGATGTCATCCATATACAGCAGGTGGGAGATTGTATGATAATTCCTTTCTGCTTTTATCCTAAATCCGTATCCAGTTCTATTGAGCATTGAGGACAATGGGTTCATTGCCAAACAGAACCATAGTGGACTCAAAGAGTCTCCTTGAAAAATTCCACGACGTATGGGTATCTCGTCGGTTTTAATTGATTTATTGTTCATGTTGACCTGCAGAGACGTGCGCCAGTGTGTCATTGTTGTCTTCAAGAACTCTACCAGTGCTGGGTGAATTTTGTATATCTGCAATACTTCAACAAGCCAAGAATGGGCGGTACTATCGAATGCTTTCAGATAATCGAGAAAAGCTGAATGAACATTGCGATGCCCTACGTGTGCCTGTTTCATTATCACAGAATCGATGATGAGTTGTTCCTTGCACCCGTGGTGTTTCTTTCTGCATCCTTTCTGCTCCTCTGCTAATATATTGTTGTCGTCAAGGTGTTGGTATATTCGATTGGATATGCATGAAGTGAGTATTTTGTAGAGTGTTGGCAGGCAAGTGATTGGCCTATATTGAGACGGATCCTGTGTTCTATCGCTCTTAGGTAGCATATATGTTAAGCCTTGCGTTAGGAAAGTGGGTGTTTTCTTGGGATGTTGAAGAACATACGTGAGCTGTTTCGCTAGGGCTCCATGGAGCTTATCAAACTTCTTGTACCAGTAGTTGTGGATATTATCTATACCTGTGGCCTTCCAATTGTTGGTCGCTCCAATTACTGTTGTAATTTCTTCCTCCGTTATTCCATCGAAGTCCATATGTCTGATATCGAGGCGTTCTTTTTCATTCGTGTATTATTATTATTATTATATTATTATTATTATTATTATAGATATCACTGCGCCCCCCAACGAACCGAAACAGAGACTACCTCACCAACGCCCCGCGAAACCAAAAAGCAGATGAAACAAGAACACGTTAAGTAGTCACACTAGTTCGACGATATACCGCCATGCGACACTCACGTATCAGACAGAAGCGGCTGTCGAAGGACCAACGCTCTCTTGCGGGGCGTTGGTATGGTAGCCTCTGTTTCTGTTCGTTGGGGGGCGCAGTTATATTTATATTATTGCGTTCCTACAACGAATTGAGATGAGTAGGTAACGTCATGGCCTTTTGATATGAGTGGGTAGATAATGCTGACAAGGTGAAACGAGACCGAAAATGAAGTATATTATTCCTATTCGTGACATCTCACCGTGTTGTGCCACTTCCCGGTGGCCCCGGTGAACGGTGAAGAGTAGATCGGAAAACTAGCTATATTGTCCCTTGAAAAATAATTTTCTTCGATATGTCTACACATTGCGAAATCTCGCAATTAGTAACTTTTTGTTTTGAGATAAATACACTAAAATTAAATTAGGTTAAAAGGTTTGAATTCTAAAATGGATCGCAAATATGAGGTGGCAAGTAAACGTTCATCTTGAAAAGTATCAACTAGTACTTTTCAAATAGTTTCATAATTGGAAGCAATAGGTGCTACACTAGAACACTAAGTAAAAGCGCGCCCCTCCAGTTTACTCAATAAATAATGTATTTTCAGGAGTTGTCCCAATTTTCATTATCGTGTACTGAACTTTTGAAGTTTCATAGAATATAGGCCAAGTTTTGGGATCCCCAAAAAAGTCAACCAATTCCATTTTTGGAAGTTCAACCTTCGTAGACTATATTGAAGGAGAAAGAGCGGGAGGACTACTATTACAAATGTTTTTATCGGAAAGTTTAGCGGCATTTAATATGTGACAATACAATTCATCTGCGGACTCTATACACTGATAATTTGGTTTAAAATTCGAATCAATTTCTAATTCAAGTAAATTAATATCATCTACAACTTCCATCAATTGCGTTCTAGAATTTTCAAGACAATTCAGACTAACCGTGAAACTACGCTCAACAGGTAGAAATTTCAGATCTTTTATATAATCATTACATTTCTGAAATCTCCGAAATAACGTTTCCTTTTTTACTACTGACATCTTCCTTCTAGTTTTTTGCTGCTCGGTCGGTTCAATAGGTGGCATAATGAATAGGTTTATATGAATGAGAAACACACTAAGTGAAGATAAGAGAAATCGTTCGAATAAAGAGAGAGATAATTCGATGCGAAAGATAAACTAGTACGCCGAACTTATCAAATGATAAAATATAAAATAGTCGACGAAAATAATACAGATTTTCAACTGCAATGCGTTTCTATCGAATCAAGCGTTTGAAAAAATACTATTCAAAATAAATTTTGAAAACCATGAATTTGAAAAAAGCAAAAGATCCAATCCGGCTCGAAGGACCAAAAAAATTATTGAGCCTTGAATGGCTCAAATGATATGAACCAGTTCGAGAACTCTGGTGCGGAAAACCATGAAATTTGGAAAAAATGGACTGTATTATAATGACTCACCTTGCTTCTGTTCGACCGATGCTAAAACACTTTCACTTCCTGTAACGGTTAAAATAGGAAAGTGTAGACAATAAGGAAAGGAAGACAGGTTTTTTCTGTTGTGTTGAATAGCTAATCAAAATTTTCTGTTTTCATACAGATAATTGCAGACCTTGTCTGCGGATCTAGGGTAGGAAGCAAGAGGTGTCGGTCCTTCGACAGCCGCTTCTGTCTGATACGTGAGTGTCGCATGGCGGTATATTATCGAAATAGTGTGACTACTTAACGTTTTCTTGTTTCATCTGCTTTTTGGTTTCGCGGGGCGTTGGTGAGGTAGCCTCTGTTTCGGTTCGTTGGGGGGCGCAGTGATATCTATATTATTGCGTTCGCTCCAACGAATTGAGATGAGTAGGTAACGGCATGGCCTCATGTTACGGTCATTCCCCAGCAAGCTGTCTTCCAGAAAACATCGTCCTTCAGATTCTTCTGTCTGCCAGTGCCAGAAAAACTTTCGCTTACACAGAATGCCGTTTTACCATTTTTTAGAAACTCAGCTCGTTATAGTGCTTGTTTGACGAGCGACCTTTTCGGTTGTGTTCAATAGCTCATCAAAATTTTCTCTTTTCTTACAGATATTTTCAGTTAGACCTTGACTGTGGATCTAGGGGTAGGAAGCAAGAGGTGACAAGGTTCCACTTGATTAGTAGGGCCTTAACCACCGTACCCACTTAAGAGGGTTCTTTCCCCCGTGATCCGGCCTGGTCTGAGCCCAGCTGAAATTTTCGGTGAGAGTTCTTTTTACAGCCACCCCCTCGTCATGGAGCGCTTAATCGAGGAATTGAGACGCGATAACGAACGCGACAAATCGTGCGATTAAATGACAAAATCGACAGACTCTTGGAGTTTAAGCAAATGTCGACACCACCACAAACCGCGGATCTCCCGACAAGGAAACCTACGACCACGCTGCAAACAAAGAAAGCTCCGCCTACTGCTCCAGAACGCGAGCAAATCACTGTCATTGACGACATACATGCCGACAATGGGATGGATGTGGCTCTGCCACCCTCTGAAGACGAATTGTCGTTGCAGCGTCATACCCGACGCTCAACTAAGGGAAAGCGGGAGATTAGGAGTCGTCATCGTCCTCAGACTCTGAGTCAGAATCTGATGAAGTCTCTGAGAAACGCCCTCCGCCTATTCTCCTACGCGAGAAGAACTATTGGCCGAAACTGCTGGACCATCTCAGGTCCAAGGGAGTAGAATATAGGAGATCCATCGACACGAAAGATTGTGTAAAGCTCTAACTAAACAGGATAAATGATTTCTGGTGCGTGACACGCTACCTATCCCAACAGAAGGTGTCTTACAACATCTATAAAATAGCTGAGGACCGCCTACCGGAATCGGTAATCCACGGTGTACTCGTCGGACAATCCGACGAAGATATAGCAAAGGAGCTTAAATTAAGGGGCGTTCCTATGAAGAACGTTCACAGGATGAAAAGCGGTAACGAGGAATGGCCGCTAGTCCACGTCTCCCTTGAGAAGTCAGAGAACGCAAAATCAATTTACGATATTAAGACCATAGGAGGTCTTAGGGTCAAAATCGAAAAAAAGCGGGCCGGAAAAATTACCCTGCAATGCCGCCGCTGTCTGGTCTACGGCCACACAGCAAACTACTGCAACGCACCATGGCGTTTCTCTTTCTGCGGGAATAAACCACGTCACGCCCACCAACCGCGAACACAGCGGAAATCGCGGACAGCGCTAGCTCCATCCCCCAGTAACAGAAGCTATGCCCAGGCTGTTGGAAACAGCCAAAAAAGGATGAGACGGCAGAAATCATCGCTGCAATCATGCCTCAATTAACGCAGATTATTGCGTCCTCGGTAGCAGTCGCCCTCATGTCGAGAAATGGCTAAGAAAACTTCAGCTAAACCTGACTCCGCCCCTCTGCGAATACTAAGGTGGAATGCTAACGGTATTCTGACGCGTCGTGCCGAACTTGAAGATTTCCTTCATCGTTTTCCTATTGATATCGCTTGCGTTACTTAAACGCACCTAACCCTAGCGAAGGAAATATTCTTCAAAAACTATTTCGTATTCCAAAACGACCGCCCTGATGGCTCTGCCCACGGTGAAGTCGCGATTCTGATCAAACGTTCCATTCGCCATCAGGCGCACAAAGTGGACAGTGGCAACATCGAATCTGTCGGTATAACCATCATATAAAAACCACGAAACTTCAATATTGTAGCCGTGTACCTTCGCCCACAGATGAATCTTCCAAAAAAAAGCGTTTATTAATATGTTTAACACGCAACTTCCGACCATCGTGGCCGGTGACATAAACGCCAAGCACAAATTCTGGAATTACACAACATCAAATACCACCGGGCACTCTCTTGTTGCCCTCTCTCGAGCCCATAATTTAATTATCGATGCTCCACATCAATCAACCTATATTCCTAGTAGCCCTCATAAATGCTTGAGCATTCTTGACTTCTTTGTCACTAAAAATCTCAGCACAAAAACGAAAGTATGGGCTGTCCCTAATCTCTCTTCTGATCATAATCCTGTATTTATGGAACTGAGTACCCGGTTAAACCATAATCCACAAACAATCCAATATATTGCTGGGTCAAAATCGAATACTTTCTTGAAGAACCCCTTCGCTCTGTTCAGAATACAGGCAAGCCTATCTCGGACATCGACAATATGGTCAAAAATTTCACAAATCACATTAAAGACGCCACAGAAAGAGCAACAGCTCACCGTCAGATTCCAATTGACAATGTGGTTGTTCCTCTGGATGTGAGTGAAAAAATTAGATTTTTTTGAATTGTGGAGGCCGTTACTTGATGTAGATCTCTTCTTTTGAATGAACAGGTAGATGTGAATTACTCACCCTACTTAACTTGTTTAATTAGTTTTATTACCTTTCATACAAACTGTGCAATGGCTCGGTGCAGCGAGCGAAGTGTAAATTGAAAATTTTGATTTATAACTCAAAATAATTTCAATATTGAGCTTTTTCTTTTTCTATTTATCAGAACATGCTGATCTAGATTCAATTGTTACAGATTTTTCAAATTGGAAGAAGTGCCTGAATCTCAGCATGTAAATGCAGATGATTTGGCATGTGAAAATCATTTCAAGTCAACATATTTTCGCGAGTCTTCAGGAAGATATACAGTATTTTTACTTTTTAATGTTGATCCTAGTGATTTAGGAAGTTCTTGGGAGGTGGCACTTCGACGATTGTTTGCTCTTGAGAAGAAATTTAGTCGTTCACCGCAATTCAAGTCACAATATAGTGGAATAGTTCAAAATTATGTAGACCAGGGTCATTTGAAAAAGGTGAAAACTTTACAAAAACTTCAATTGAAACCTGAAAAATGTCCATATTACGTCATTCCACATCACGCAGTTCTCAAAGCCTCTAGTATCTCTACACCAGTTAGAATAGTCTATGACGCAAGCGCGAAGCCTAAACCTGATTCATCTTCTTTAAATGACAGCCTTCATACAGGTCCTAAACTTCAAACGGAAATTGTTGACCTTTTTCTCAATTTTAGACTTTTTCCCGTTGCTATGGTTGCGGACATCTGTCAAATGTATAGACAGGTGAAAGTGTCTGTTGATGATCAAAGATATCAACGCATTTTATGGCGAAGTTCAAAATAACTTCCTATTTAGATATATGAACTAACAACGGTTGCCTTCGGAGTAAAGTAAGTGTTCTCCATCTTCGGCCTTTCGCGTTATTCAACAATTAGCTATTGACGAGGCTTCAAACTTTCCTTAAGCATCTAAAATTTTACTTCGAGACATGTATATTGACGATTTAACAATAAGTGTCGAAAATGTTGAAAAAGCATTCGAACTTTATTTTGAATAGTGAAGCTTCTCGAGTCTGTTGGCTTCGAAATATCAAAATGGCATATAAATTCATTAGAGGTCCTACACATTATTCCACATAAAAAACGATCAATTCAAACACTTAACTCCGAAAATGAAGTTATGAAAGTTTTGGGAGTTCGATGGCTTTCGTATTTAGCTGTTTTTAGTCTCAATGTTAACTTAAATTCTAAAGACCAAAATTATTCAAAAAGTCTCATTTTTTCCTATATAAGTCGCATATTTAACCCTCTAGGATTTCTCGGTCCAGTTATCCTTTACGCCAAATTGTTTATACGCAAACTATGGTCAATCAAAATGAACTGGGATACCATTCTTCCAGATGATCTGAAAAATAGTTGGATACAGTTCGAAATGAATTACCACTTTTGAAATAATCTTCGATTCCTAGATGGTTAGGTGTTCTAGTAAATTCACCTATTTCATTAATTTCATCAATTGAATTTGGAGACGCAAGTCGAACTTCTTATGGAGCAGTTGTTTATTTACGCGTTATGTTTAAGGTATAGTTTAGACAAATTTCATTTGTTCTAAAACCAAACTCTCGCCCTTGAAAACAGTATCAATTTCTCATTTAGAATTATGCGCCGCATTATTATTATTGAAATATATTCAATCGGTGTATAGTTCCTGCTGTAACATAGAAAAATCATAGCTTGTACCGATTCAAAAATAGTTTCAGGATGGTAAGCACGTTCTCCGCAACAATTGAAAACTTTCGTCGCGAATAGAGTATCGAAAATACAATACAAACAAAATATAGCAGATTCTATTTCCAGAGGTGTCTTACCCTCACAATTCGTCGCAAATCCTCATAAATGGTTAGTAGGGCCTGATTGGCTGAAAGATCCTCCTCAAAATTGGTTGTGAGAGCACAAAGATAGACTCTTTTCCCGATCAATTACTTGAAGAACAAAGAATAACTTTGATATCTTTAGAATATTCGCAAAAGCCTCTAAATATAATTCACGATTTCATCCCTAGATTTTCGTGTTTTCTAAATTGATTAGAAGTGTGATATATAATTTAAAGTTCGTTAAAATTTTGTCTCGCAACAAAGAAATAACATGTTCTGATTTCGAAAAGAGTCAACAATCTATCATAAAAGTTGTTCAAAAAGGAAACATTTCTGTACTATCTTAGTGGATTATTATCATCGAAAATATTTACATACAGGACCTTTTTCATTGGCTTCAATACTCAAGCAAAAATACTGGATAATATCAGCTCGCAATCTTGTTAGACAAAGAGTTCTTTCCTGTAATCACTGTTTCAGAATGAAACCGAAACCAATGTTTCCACTTATGGTTGTTCTAGCATTGGCTCGCGTGAAGGCATCAATCAAGCCTTTTATCGATACTGATGTTGACTATGCTGGGCCCTTCTCAATCACTTTGACCCGACATAGGGTGTCAAGACGCAAAATGCTTATATTTGTCTTTTATTTTTTAGCCACAAAGTGTGTCCATATAGAATTAGCGTAAGATTTGTCAACTGATACATTTCTGGATGCCTTGAAACGATTCATAAGTCGTAGAGGTCCCTTAAAGACTCTGTACTCTGACCAAGGGACAAATTTCGTTGGTAGTAAAAATATTTCGCAGACTTCGAAAAGTACATAAATTCATCTGATTACTCTCAATCTCTGAAAACGAACTTCTCTCGAATAATATTTCCTAGAATTTCAATGCTCCCTCATCTCCTCAGATGGGTGATCTATGGGAGAGTAATATCAAAAGCGTGAAGAGTCATTTTTTCAAAGTTATAGGTACTCAAATTCTTTGCTATGAAGAATTCACAACTGTTCTGAGCCAAATCGAATGTCTTCTTAATAGTAGACCTTTATGTGGTTGTGTTAGCGATGATCCTTCAGATCCTGCCATCTTAACACGCGCACATTTTACACTGACACCGCTTAGTGCTCTCCCATCGTCAGACGTTTCGCACCTCAATATCAATAGATTAACAAGAAAACAATTTTTAGATTGAATAGTTCAATCTTACTACTAAATGGAACACTAGCTTTAACCCAATTCAGATTGGAACTGTTGTGGTTGTCATGAATGAGAATACACCCCCACTGAAGTGGCCCCTTGGTGTTATCCAGTAAGTTTTTCCAGGTAAAGATGGGATAATTCGAATAGTATCTGTTCAAACTCAGCATGGTCTGTTCAAAAGACCTGTTGTTAAGTTATGTCCATTACCTTCGCAATAGTTAGTTCGCAATAATTTGGTTTTTATCCGCTATAAGTATAGTTTTTACCGAATTTAAAATATAGCCTATCATTTTATGGTATAGAATCACATGATAGAATAGAATCGCTTTTTCGGAAAATCCTAGGGATTTCCAAACGTGGGGGAGGATGTTTACGCCGCTGTTTAGAATATTAAGAACTTCTCTGTAGATAGTAAATCAAACTTCTTCATATCGCATTCGATGTATTCACATCAAAGGAAACGAAAACAGTTGCAACAACGAGTTTTCCCGCAGTACAAAACGAGATCGTATAGAACGTATACATACGAGTCTATCTTAGAATAATTATTCGCATCGAATAGGGAATCTAAATTAGCTAAATTCGCATTATAGAATCATAGTCATATAGTTTACCCACCTAATTACATCGCATAGTTAATCCGCATTATAATAGTTAGTGAAACCGCAAAAATAGCTTTTCTCTAAGTGGAAGGTGAAAGACATCCATCTGTCTTCAAAACCCTCCGTTCGGTCGCAAAACACGAACTTTCGGCCTTTCCTTCCTGTCTACACCTTCCTATTTTAACTCTTACAGAAAGTGAATGTGTCTCAGCATCGATCGAACAGGATCGAGGTGAGTCATTATTATACAGTCCATTTTTTCCAAATTTCATAGTTTTCCCGCACCAGAGTTCTTGAATTGGTTCATATCATTTGAGCCAGTCAAGGCTCAATGATAGTGAAATGAACTCACGTTGTCAAGTAGATCTCATAGATCTACAAACTAATCCTGACGCAAATTATGAATTTATATTAGTTTACCAAGACCATCTCACTAAATTCGTGATCCTTCTTGCACTTCACTTTTGGAGCGCCGGACATCCTTCATTCCGATAATGGTCGGGAATTTAATAATCAAGTAATTGAAAATTTATGCTCTATGTGGCCAGACGTTAAAATCGTACATGGAAAGCCAAGGCATAGCCAGAGTCGAGGATCGGTAGAGCGTGCAGATCAAGACATAAAAAATATGCTCAGTACGTGGATGGAAACTAATCAGATTACAAAGTGGTCAGAAGGCTTGGACATTGCGACATTAACTATTTCTAAAGATATGATTGGACTATTAAAATCTGAAATAGAGTTGGAAAATGCATTCCCGAAAAAAATTATGAAGATATGATAGAACAGGACAAGGAAAACAACATGGTTGGTAATGAGTCAGAAGGAATAAAAAAGGAAACAGTAAAAGTGTGAAAAACAAAACACACGAAAAAGAAATTATTGCACTGGAACAGACCACAGAAAAACAAATAACCGATGATAGTGATGATACCAATCTAACAATTCAAATACAAACCAATTCAAAGATAGAAAGCGCTATTCAAGCTGAACAAGATCCAATACCAAAGAAGATAGAATCTATTCAAACAATAAGAACAAAAGCAAAATTTAATTTGGAAAACCAAGCTGAAAAATTGAAAACTATGTCAGCTGATAAATAATCAAATGTGGAAGTGGGCCAAAATGTAAGACTGAAAGTACCTGAAATTGACAGAGCTAAAACTGACCCAAAAA
This sequence comes from Cryptolaemus montrouzieri, assembly GCA_013387265.2. Lineage (NCBI taxonomy): Eukaryota > Metazoa > Arthropoda > Insecta > Coleoptera > Coccinellidae > Cryptolaemus > Cryptolaemus montrouzieri. The sequence goes on along the minus strand of JABFTP020000079.1, from coordinate 27,933 downwards.
GCATTATTGCAGTTGTGATAGATGTAAAGGACAATGAGTTTCACCAACTAGGTACCAAAATGGGAAAACTAAAATAGCTTTACACCAAGAATTAGTTCGCCGCATGCTCTGAAGATTTCATAAAGATAGAAGAAATTATTACGGATAAAGAAGTGAGTCTTCGAGAAGTTGTCGGAAAATTGTCGGTAACTGGAGGACAAGGATTAAAAAAATCTATACGTCGAAAAAAATGGTCGACGAAAAAATGCACCTGCAGATCATCAGGATTACTTTGTAATTCTAAATGCCACAACAGCAATCCGTGTTGTAACAAGTGAAATGTTTTTCTAGGTACCTTACCTATTAGTCAATTATATTTGATTGTCTTTTTTTACTTCTAAACCAAATAATAAGGAAAATAATAATTAAGTTAGACTAGCATTTGTAAGCATTATGTTTGTATTTCGTTGTTAAATTTCAATTAGAGAAGTACTGATTCAGTCAGATAGATATGATAGAGATTGAGATATTCAGAGATATACCTTATGTGTTTTTTCAAAATAATTTAAGTAACTTGGTATTTGTACTTATTATTATCAATATGATACCTTCATAATACTATGTACCTGTTTTGTCTAATAGTTCAAAGTGAATAATTAAGAATTACTCATTGTTTTTTCCTAAAACCAACATCTACCAGCTGACAGTGGTAAAATCTAGCATATACTGAATTCGAATGGTAAAAGCTCGAAAAAATCGTCGTATCTTCAGAAATACTTACATTTACCAACTCATGTCGATAAATTATATTTTTCATTTTAATTGTCGAATGTCATTCGATGTCTTCTCAAGTTAAGTCCTGACTTATGTTTGCTATATGCATTTAACTGGTCTCTCTTCTCATTCTTACCAAATGCCCAAACCATATCAAGAGATGCCTTTTGAAATATTCCAAGAAAGAATTTACTTCCAGTTCATTTCTTACATCTTTTCCTTCTTCAGTCTCTTTTTTGTGTCAAGATGAATAAACACATATTTTTATCAATGCTTGTACAATATGAAGATAAGTCAAGCCAATACTACTACTACTATTTCAAATTCCATTGAGGTACTTGAGCACTTACCCGTTCAGTTTTCATTCCTCGGCAAAATTTTATCTCATCTTGTAACGATAAACGTTGCATTTTTGTATGATGAAATACGAAGTTCAACAAATTTTCTTGGGAAACATCAAATCCCTCCTCAGAAATTGTTGCTGTGAAAAATTAAAACTAATGAGTAATATAAGAGTCATAACATATCTCAATGAGCACTTATTGTCGAGCATATTCTTTTCACTTTCATAAAAAACATTACCTTACTAACCTTAATATAAAATAGGCCCATTACTCCTGCTCGAAAATTAAGTTATTGAAATTTATTCCACTCATGGAGGAACAGCAGTAACACTGTTGCATAGATGTTGTTAGTGGGGTTTCGATAAACATAGCTCATATATATCTGCAAAATATTCATAATGTTGAATTAATGGTTTGTTACGATAACTACATGCATTAGAGAGTTTATATGTAAATACTTACTTTTCGAGTAGCTTATTTTTCTAATAACATTGGAAAATACGGATGGTTTATATCGCTGGAATTGGTATCGTAGGTAATAACAATAGGCCTTCACTCGTAGCGAAAATAAATGTACAAATCCATTTTCGACGCTCATTTTCGTTTTGAAGCGTCCTTCTCCAGAACGTCGGACAATATGGCCGACTGACTGCAATGTAAACAACCTACTTCAACTTTCGTCACGAACGCTGTGTGCATGGAAATAGAAGAAAATACGTATTTTAATCCAGTAAATAGGTAGAAATACGACGTAAATGAAAATTTAGACGAATTAACGCATCGTTTGAAACGTTTTTTTCGTGAGAATATATGAATTTTCGTTCAAAACGAACGAAATACGTAATGTTTACTTACGTTTCGAAGAAGCTTTTCCCTATTCGTTCCAAATACGACGTTTTTCTCGCGATCGAATCAAAACCTTTTACGTTCTACGTAACCGGACAGGTTTCGAGATGATTTCGTTGTACCTTTATTGATGAGATGATTGATATAATACTCTTATTTAAAATGATATTCGACGATCCAAACCCCAGAATTTGAGTTTGTGAAACGTCAACGTCAACGTCGACGCTCGATAATCGTCGTGTTCCCGACGTGTTTCGTTTCTTATTGGTGGAAAAGGAAATGAGGACGTGGGGGGGTATCGAGCAAATTTGTTCGTTTTTTCGGAATTAATTAAAAATATTGGAATGCCTTTTTCGCGAAAAAGAAAGACTTGAGAATAAAATTTTGTCTTTCTTCTCGGATTCCGGGGTATTTCCCCTCTTTTGCCGATAGTTTTAAACCTCGAACCGAAGCGTTTTCGGCGACGACTTTCGATGGGCGTGTCCGTTTTTTCGAAAATGAGGAAATATCTTCCGAGTCTGAAAATGGACCTCTTTTCTGACGCGGATTTATAAGTTTTCCCGTGGAAGAGACGCGATAAAAATATCGGGAAGCAAGATGAGAAAGACGAACGCTCCGTTCGGTAAAAAGTGCGGGACCGATTAGGCCAAGGAAAAAATTTGTATAGCCTACTCGTTTGGATAATATTCTCCCTGCCGTTTCGAGAAAATCGTGGACCTTTTTCTTTTTGGCCTTTTCGAAAGGTGTTTCTGAAAATTTAGAGATTATCGCCGTACGAATCGTCTTCCGAAAGACGGAATTTACCGATACCGAAGGAATGCGGCACTCGACTCTTTTCGATTTCGAGATCTGGCAATATCGCGAAAATTTTCGAAAATTCGTATCTCCGCCATTCGGGGTCCCGCAGCCTCTCGATCTCGCACGCACCTTTGACCGACTACCTAGTTTCGTGAAAAAATTACTCGGCCCGGCCTCCGCCTCCCGCTCGAGAGCTATTCGAAAAATCCCCGTCCTGGTTCTACCACATTCCATCCCCTCCATTTTGACGGAAAAGTGCCTTACGCGTTTAGTATATATACACTAGTGAGCCCATTCAGATCGCCTTTTTATATCTAAATAGCCAATATACTAAACGCCTAATATACTGAACGCTTTTTCATATCCAACTCTTTTACTTAATAGTTCTTTATGTTACATGGAAATCTCTCATATATTACCTCAGTCATCCTTAGGGTAACGCAGCTTCCAGTATTGTTTTATGGATACTGACTCATCGACCACACAAATTTCAACACTATTCACTGCTATCCCACTTTAAAAGGAAACACTCAATTTGAAAATCTCATCTTCCTCCAATTGAGCTAGCATAAGATGAAACTAACAACATTTCAACATTGATTCAAAAAACAAATTGTTCAATCACCCTTTAGGCATAGAAATTCAATCATCAACAACTCTAGTATTAATTCACATTATTCCAAATTTTAGTTCCAAAACTATCAAATATATACTTCAGGAAGATCAATATATGCAGATCTATTGTTTCAAATTTTGATATTTACTCGACAGTTCTGATTCGTATTAGATCAGATAAGAATCCAATAAGATTTATGAATTATAATAAACAACAAATAGGAGCTTGAAATAGCAAGATGGAAAAATTACTTCTCAAGTATTTTAATGAAATAGAAAATAAAATTTCTTATTAAATTGAAATTTCTTAGGAGTATCCAAAAGACAAAAGCGAGAAATTAGTAATCAAATAAAGGAACACTACTGAATACATAGAAATTTCACCTTATGTGATCGAACTATACGTAACTATTTTGTATGAATTCAAATTGACCAAAATTAACACAATTTGCTTACCAGAAAGAACAAACATCTTCTGAATTGAAGGGCTCTTGTTGAAAGCGAAATGAGATCCACAAATTTGTCAATTACATTATGGACCCTCATATACAATACAATGATGTTAACGATTTATCAGTTTCAGTGAAACTGTTTCTTGTATTTGTTAATTTCCTAGATCCTTAACTGTCGAGTTGGCAGTTGGTTTCGAGCAGTCAGCTTCTTATAAACTTACTCTCTGATAATATAAATTTCAATTTTTCAATTTTACTTCTCTTCAATTCTTGTGTGAAACTTTTAAATATACTATGAAATGAAATTGAAAGGAAGAAATTGCATTAAAACAACTTCATATTTCCATATTACGTGATGAACATACTCATTTTACACAATTATATAAAATACATATAGTACAACTACCTATTACAAAATTGTCAAATTGCATAGCATTCTCCAAGTAGTAGTTGTATCTTTTCCAAAATATGATTCACATAAGCAGCAGCATGTTTCCTTTGACTTTCATAAGTATTGGATTGAAATTTGTGGTTGTACAAAATAAAACTCCATATGCAACTTCTACATATGTGAACATCATGTTTCCCAATATCAGCTAACTATAACAGAGAAACTTTCAACTTCAAATCAATGAGGAATTCCTGTCATTCATTCAACAACCTTGATAAAATTTCCTGAAAAACAGTAACTATGAATTATGCATAGAGGAACTCACAATAATTACCTTTTGTGCAAATTTGAGATCTTATTTTCTTTGGTTCAAACTTGAACATTTTCAAACACATTGAATCTCATTAACTTTTAAATTTGGATAATTGTAGAATGTAAATGTACTTCCTCTTGAATAAACTGAAACGAAAAATTCAATGAAATGACACGGTCATATTGACATTCAGATTCAAATATTTTAATACAGATATAGCCTTTAGTGGATAGCTTTCAATATTCATATGATACATATGACCTAACGAAAACTTTATCGAGTCTCTTCCAGAAAAATATTATTATACAAAAAGCTCAATACCTATTAATAGCAACTCAAAAGATAAACCATCATTTTGTAAGATCCTCAAATTGATTCGTTAAAAATCCTAGTAATTCCAGAACATTTTTCTACGCATAGAGGTTAAAATAACCATGAAAGAAAAATTAAATCTGTAAATTCTGAGTACATTTCTTGAGCATACCTAGAAAAATATACGTTAAAATACATGAATAAATCTCAAATTACATTCACTTACCTTTCAAACATTATTGCAAGTTTCCTTAAGTTCTTTTTGGTTTTTATGGTATGTTGTTTCTTTCTTTGAACGGAATATACATTAACATGGATAAAGTAAACATCAAAGTACGATCGCTTACCTCTGAAAGTTTATTTCAAGTTTCGTCAAACTTTTCTCTCAAATAAAATTCAGAATCACCCATTTTGACAGATCGAATATAAGACTAATTGAAATAAGGTTAGATTCGATTGTCACTCAGAAGAGAGAGAGCACTATATTCTAGATGTTGTTAGTACCGAAATTATGTTGGTGAAAATTAAAGTTACTAACTATTTCCATCTCACTACTTTCGTTCAGAAGAGAGAGAGCATTAAATTTTACACGTTGGTAACGCTCACTTCCGACATTGAATAGCGATATAAGGGGCAGAAGAAGCGGTGACTGGCTCCACCCCCGTGTTTCCGGTCTTTTTCTCGAAAATATAGGTCCTAGAAGTCATCCCAAATTCGAAAATTTAGTCCTGCAGTAATGATTTCTCTTCGCGGACCCGATCTCGAGATATGTAGGAATCGTTCGGAGGTCGAATCCTTTCTCCTGGTGACCCCGTTTGAGTAAAACCTTCGAAACAAAAACGCGTATTTTGACAGCTCGAGGTTTGTTAATTTCGCGAATTTGCGGCGCAAAATGCGAAAATCGAGGCTTTTTCGTTGTCCGGGTTTCATAGCGATCAAAGGCGATATAAATATTTTGTATAGCTACAAAAGTCCATAGAAATTATCCTCCATCCCGGAGATTTCGGAGACGTACTTCATTTTCGCTTTTTCGGAACTTTTTCCTGGAATTTTCGCCCGATCGACATCTCTCATCGCCCTCCGAAAGATCCGAGTTATCGATTCCGAAGAAATCTCGCCGTTTCGACGTTCCGTTCGCCTGGGGCGACGTTTCGGCGAAATCTTTCGAAAAATCGTCGCGCCTTCGTCGTTCGAGCTAGGCACTCCGATTTTCGCTCGGATCTTCCTCAGACGTTTCTCTACCCGAAAAAATTATTTACGGGGGCCTACGGACCCCGCTTTTCCGCGCCGACCCTTTCTTCCCGCCCTGTTCAAACGCCAACCGTCTCCTCCACTTTCCTCGAAATAAGGCTTACTGCTTCAGTATTCTATGGATTATACCTTATATATTATTCCAGGCAACCTGAAGAAATTGCTGCTTAGCAATGAGGCCGCCCGTTGCATTTAACCTTTTGAATTTTATATTACTGTTCCATGTGGTTGCAATAAAGTATATTGTATTGTATTATATTTTTTTCAGGTCAAGAGGTGCAAAAGAGATGGACTAATTCACGGGCTTTTTTTTCGCCGAGAGTTGAATGCACAAAAGAACACAAAGTCGGGGCAAGCTGCGATCAAGAGGCGTAAATATGTCTACTTTGAGCAATTACTATTTGTACTTACTTCCATCCATAGAAAATAGAGAAACGGAAAGCAACCTGAAAGAGGATAATTCTCAAGAAATTGACGAAGATGACGAAGCTGGTCCACCTACTACTACACCTATCCCTTAGCGGAAAAAGAGGGCTAATTTACCGAAACTTACGGATTTGGATGAAGCATTATTGAAAGCCCTAAATGATACTAATGTTGACGAAGATACAAACTTTGCTTTATGTCTTGTCCCTTCATTACAGATTTCAACTGCAGAAGATAAACTCGATGCTAAGATTGGTATTCTTAACGTTTTTAAACAGATAAGAATATTCAGGCAATCTACTTCTCAGTCAACATGTAACTACGATATATTGCAGCAACCTTTGTCGCCTTTTCCTGTATATCATCGAGGGATTAACATCTTGCCACCACAACCATTACATGCGTATACAACCACTTCAACTCCTTCTCCCATATAACCGCAAACAAACATTGAAAACATTTCATCACCAGGCAATTCCAACGGTACAGCCTAGTCTTACTTCAGAAATTTTTTAGATATTTCGCAAATATACGATTTGTAAACAATTAATTTTTCAAATACTTTGAACTTTGTGATTTTAAATATAATAATAAATAGTTAAAAAGGCAAACAGTGGTTTAACTTACCGAATAGTGACGCGAAAAACATTTTCGGGTAATTTAGTAGTTTTGAATTCACCGTGTGAAATTTGCCATTTAATAGTTTATCACTGTGGATGGGATTCACCCAATACTCTCAGACTCTCTTCTTCTTCATTTTTCTCCTCCGTTGTATCATTATATTTCTGGACAAAATTATACTACGAGTAACTTTCATTAGGCGACCGCTCTCTTCTATGGTAGCTTAGTATATGAAAATAGTCGGCCGACTGTTGTCTAGTCTGCGCACTCACCACCAACCCAACTATTTAGTTGGCCTAGTGTACGCGCTAGCAGCCCAACGCGATCAAACTATCAGCCGATAGTAAGTTTCATAACATGCTTCACTACCCGTTTATAAATAAAATAATTGGTCCACTCAAACATATATCAAGTTTAAGATTTGAATCGAAGCACTGAGAGTCTAAAAAATATGCTAATATTGTTGCATCCCGAGTAAATATCACACTTTTAATGGCTATAAAACAACAGTTGAAGTTAACCAATCAGATTGCCTCTGAGAGAGGTTTCCAAACTTCAATTGATTTCAGAGAAACTAATGAAGTTCCACTTGAAATATAAATGCCACATTTTGATGCCTATTTTCCAGATCAAAAGGAAGTTTTCACAATTTTTGCAATGAGGTTTTTTGTCCCAAGAATGTTGAGGTCAATAATCATATTTATAAAATTGGCGATATCATATTGAATTAAATGACGAGTGCCCATTATTTGGAAAAATTAACTCCACCATTGTTAATAGTGAAATGAATATTTGTTCTGTTTATAAAGAATATGAGACTGTTTCGTACAATGAACATTATTTTGCTCATGAGGTTTCTGAGCGAGAAACTTTGGTGTGTATTTCAGAATGTGATATTTTATTTGTTTCAAACATTGCTGTTTCTTCTGTGAGTGATGAAAACTTGATTCCTTATTATGTAAATTATGTGCTAGAACTCAGAGAATGAGATTATATGACTATATTCTCAATTGAGTAGAAGCATTTATTTTATAGAATAAATTCACTCGAAAATTAGTTCATTTTTATTCCTTTTTGATGCATATGTTCTATACTATCTCTTCATATTTTGTGCCTTTCAAAGTGTATGAATCTTCGAACATTCTTCTCGTATACTGTATTATGTTGAGGTCACTTTGATAATCTTAATACTCTTTTTTATTCAATATCTGTGTTCAATGTTTTTGTACATTCCTTCAATAAAACCATATGAACTGAATATTTTTTCATTTACTATTACATACAATTTTTATTCATCACTGAAGAACAAAAATACTTACCTCACAAGACTACCTATTTAATATTGATATAAAATATTTTTATGAGCAAATTTTCATTCATTGGAGTCGAGTATCTAGCTGCTTATTAGAAAATTGAATATTGGCAACAAATATATTGAACTTAAGAAGGGTTTCAGGTTTATTATACTTAACAAAACTTTTACTTGAGTGTTTCAAACAAGTCATCCAACTGATAATATTTTGCTAGGAGATAATACACCAAAACATTATGACTAATACTCAGAAAACTAAAGAAGGAGATAATAGTAACTTACCAGTTTATTAGGTACTAATATCCAGATTCATTGGTGTTTAAGATATTAGCAGCTGATATGTCGTGCTTGGCAAATCGTTTTATTAATCGTTAATAAACTTTTACACTAATCTCATTTTTTAGTATATTTTTCACTTGGCAGCCCTAAATAGACATTAACGAACATCGAATATGGTTCCCAATGTGGCAAGTATATTATGTCTGGAGTTTTGAGAATGATTTCGGGATCAATACCTAACTGTTGAAACTTAGTTTTAGTACGTTTTGAATGTGAATTATATTTGAATCCTTTTTCTGATGGATCTTTTTATGGTTGTGAAAAATCGGATCAGTTAAATTATTAACTGTCAAAAAAAATTATTATCTGAAAATTTATCAGTGGAAGGTTTGGGTGGAGAAATTTTGAGTTTAAGTGGACTTTTTCTGTTGTTGCTGTAAGTTTTTATGAATTAAAATTTTGACATCGTATCTGGATCAGAATCTAAAATATCAAACTCAGCAGGGTGCAATGTAAACAATAATTTCGTATGGATTAACTTCAAATATATGTTGACAACGTTCATCTTGTTATACTGGATCTTCATATCCTCTTTGATCCATATGCGTTGACCTTTCTCGATTGCTCTACTTGCTGGTTCACTATTTTGTGTGTCCTCAGCCGTAAGTAACTGGGAATCAATCTGTTCCTTAAGCACATTGAGTACAACCATTCTTTCTCAATAAGAACTGCATATCTTAGTAGTATTTTGAAATATCACAACGATTTTCAAGGCCTCATCAGCTACGAGGGTTGTTTTCCTTTTCCTGGATAATTGGACCACTCAGCGGCATTCTTTTGGATCGCTGTGTTCGATTCCTAATGACAATTATTTCTATTGATGGATCATGAACAATTTTTCTGATAACGAAGATGAAGCTACAGACGACCTTATTCAATCTGCGCTTCTTGTTATCGATCCTACAGTGGATTCGTTACCATTGAATGAGCGAGTGTTATGGATGCAATGGACTCTCCAATGCGTAGTCCGTCAACCATTTCTATTTGCACTTTAACGGTAACACTGTTTCTTTTTCTTTTCGACACTCGCTTTTCAGTTTTTACCCGACATTATCAATTAGGAAGACAACGGTAGAAACGAATTATCCGATGCAAAAATGAAATAATCGAAAACGCAAAGACGCTCTGACCAAAGGACGGAACGCCAATAATGGATATTCAATAATATTCTTTATTCATTTAGTAATACGGTGGCTTTATTGAAATATTTTGTTCAATTACATTGAAAAAATTTCGACCGCGGCGAAGGCGGCTATGTAAAAGGATGAGCCGAACTAATGCAGTGGTCATATCATTTAAAAAAATAATTCAGGCATAGTAATAAAAAGGACCATTCTCTTCTTTCATTAGTCCATTTAGAGACACGTTTACAAAGGGTATGGAATCCTATTGTAATGGTATTGTTTCTAATTTTATCTAAAATTGGAGAAATATTTCCATTCTACTGGAACTAAGAAATCTAAATAAAGAAGTTTTATGAGATTCAATTACAGAAAGCCTTGTTGAACACAATTACAATTGACACTACCTATTAATACCTATGCCCAGCTAGATTAGAGTCCCTTAATCTCAGTGTGTGATCTTCGTCTAGAACCTAGGTCCTAGATATAGCCTTAGGAATAATACTCATCACTTCAATCAACTAGCTATATTACAAGATAAATATCAAAATCACAGTATCTGATTAATAATTTCCTACCTCTGATCAAGGTAACTAATACAAAAAAATTACTTAACTAAAAAGATTAACCACTAACACTAAAAGGGTCTCAGACGAGATGAATTCAAATTGCATAGTACAAATTCTCAATTTTAAATATTCTGAGCCTTTCAACAAATCGAAACTCAATGATAGAGCTCAGTCAACAATTCACGAAGACAGAAAAGAAAAATTTGATCATTAAGAGAAACACATTCGCGTTTGAACCGTGCTCGGGAGTGCATGTGTGTTATCAGCAACCCATATTATCACTTTCAAGTCATCTGCTACAAACGTACGTAAATAAGTATTTAATTTCCATTCAGTAAAACAATAATATACTGAATCTTATGAATGAAATATAATAGTTGCCCTGGGGACGACTAAACAACAAAAATATGGATACTAACAACCTTCCATGGCAAACAGTCAAGAAAAGAAAATTTTCTAACCTTTCACCTGAAATAAATGAAAACCCAACAATCGAAACCCGTAATAGATTTCAATATCTAAATGACAGAACTGAAACCGATGATACAACACAAACACCACCTAAAATACCGAAACTACCCTGAAATGATTAAACTTCTGTCAACAGTTATTGCAGATGAACAATATTATTCGAAAACACTGTCAAACAATTGCGTTAAAATTAACGTTATGATTCCCGAAACCTACAGATCTTTGGTAAGATTTTTAAGAGAAAAAACATAATTTTTCATACCTATCAAATTAAACAAGACAGGGCCTACAGGGTAGTTATCAGATATCTACACTCCAGCATTTCGACTGATGACATAAAAGCAGAAATAGAAAAGCAGGGACACATAGTCAGGAACATCAGTATTATAAGAGATCAAATGAAAAATCCACTTCCGCTTTTCTATGTGGATTTAGAACCGAAGGAAAATAACAAGGACATATATCAACTGAACTTCATCCTAATTCAGAAAATTAGTATCGAACCACCAAGAATGAAGAAAGAAATTATACAATGCTCTAGATGCCAAGAATACGGGCATTCTAAATCATATTGCAATAGACCATTTATGTGCGTGAAATGTGGGAATCAACATGATTCCAAAACTTGCAATAAACCAAAAACAACTCCAGCAAGATGTGCCTTATGTGAAGGTAGCCATCCAGCCAACTACAAGGGATGCCAAATATATAAACTTCTATCAAGATCAAAGAACCAAAACATGAACCACAAACATCATAACAGAGTCCAGAACATCCCAGAAACCATCTATGAAATCGATCAACAACCAGCCAAAATTATAGCCCAGCCAAGCAAGATGTCTTATGCCAAAGCACTCCAACAAAATAAAACACACGAAGAACACCCCTCCCAGCAAAGAGACTCGAATTCCTTAGAAACGATGATGACAAGTTTCCTCTCAGACCTAAAATCCATGATCACGCAAATGATGAACCAAAATCAGATTATACTTAATCTGCTAACCACACTTGTGAATAAACTCCACTAGATTCCACAATGACTAAACTAATACGTATAGCTTCATGGAATGCGAACGGCCTTCCAAACCACAAAAATGAATTAATATTATTCCTGAATTTATATAAAATAGACATCATGTTAATATCAGAAACCCACTTTACTGAGAAAACGGTTTTCCAACTGCCACACTACAACATCTACTCTGCTGAACATCCAGATGGGAGAGCACACGGCAGTTCAGCCATACTTATTCGGAAAAGTATCAAACATCATACAATACCAAATTATATTACTGAAGAGATACAGGCAACAAATATCACAGTGTACACGGAAATATGGAGCTTTGATGTATCAGCTGTTTACTCCCCACCTCGACATAATATAGACGAAAATAAATATACTGAGTTTTTCAGAAATTCACGGAAGACTCATAATTGCAGGAGACTGGAATGCAAAACACACCCACTGGGGATCCAGACTAATAACTCCCAAAGGACGCAATTTAATGAAGGTAATATCAAGCAAGGATCTAGATGTAGTTTCATCCGGAACCCCAACCTACTGGCCAACTGATCCGCACAAAATCCCAGACATCCTAGACTTTTCGTCACAAATGGTAAAAATAACAACTATATACAAACAGAATCAACTCCAGATCTATCATCGGATCACTCGCCAATTTTGTTGACACTGAGTACAAACGCCAAATTTCGGGAAAAGAAAAATACACTAACAACAACCAGAACAAACTGGAACCAATTTCAGCAAATATTAACTAACGAAATTAGACTGGATGTTGAACTCAAAGAAACTGAAGATTTGGAGGCAGCTACAAGATATATTACGGAAATGATTCAGAAAGCAGCCTGGGAAAGCACGCCATCACAATTAAGAGAGGACGACACTGAAACGAAATTACCACTGCAAATTCGTGAATTGATAACATCAAAACGACAGGCAAGAGGCAGATGGCAAAGATCTCGTAACCCTGCGGACAAAACAGTGTATAATCGCCTAGGTAGAAATCTCCACAGAATTCTCCAAGAGTACTCCAACGCACAATTTCAACATCATATTCAGAATATCGACAATAACAGCGATCACAACATCTGGAAAGCTACAAAAAAATATAAAAGACCTGTAACACGTAAACTTCCGATCCGAAAGACAAATGGAGAATGGGCCAATACCGATGAGGATAAATCAAATATTTTCGCATCACACTTATCACAAGTACTCACCCGGAAGAACCCCATACGGGACACAATGATACAGAAGTTGAGTCTTTTCTAGATATTGCGTGCCAGATGTCTCTCCCATAAAACCTTTCAAACCTAAGGAAGTTCTTCAGGAAATTAAGAAGCTGAAAAATAAGAAAGCGCCCGGTTTTGATCTGATAACTGCCGAAACATTGAAAAAACTCCCACATAGAGCTATACTTCTACTCAATACAATATTCAACCGAATGATGAGCCTTTCTTATTTTCCGACTATCTGGAAGTACGCAGAGATTATAATGATATGCAAGCCGAACAAACCTGAAAACGATGTGAGATCATATAGGCCTATCAGCCTATTACCAATTATGGGAAAACTGTTTGAAAAACTTCTTCTTAAGAGATTGAAGAAAGATATGGACATATACAAAATCCTACCCAATCACCAACTAGGATTCAGGGAACACCACTCAGCCGCCCATCAAATACACCGTGTTATAAACACAATATCAACAAGTCTAGAAGACAATAAGTACTGCACTGCTGTGTTCCTAGACTCATCGCAAGCTTTGACAGGGTTTGGCAATATGGTCTGCTCTTCAAGTTAAAGAAACTTTTACCCCAACCTTATTATCTGATATTGAAATCATATCTGACGGATCGATACTTTGCAGTGAAATATGGTGATGCTCTATCTAGCCCAAATAAAATAAAAACCGGAGTACCACAGGAAGTATACTGGGACCTTTGCTATATGTTATATATACGTCTGACATTCCAGAGAGTCAGAACACCACATTAGCCTCGTTTGCGGACGATATAGCAACATTAACATCTCATCAGAATTCAGCAACAGCTTCCAAAAATCTCCAAGAACACCTGAATGAGCTGGAAAAATGGTACAGAAAATGGCGCCTTATCATCAATGAAACGAAATCAGTCCAAGTCACATTCACCAACAAAAGAGACATATATCCTCCTGTTGTAATAGATGGTAATCCGATTCCAGTTAAAACTGAAGCCAAATATCTAGGAATACATTTGGACCAACGCCTTACTTGGAAACATCACATCCAAGCTAAGAAAACTCAAATACAGATGAAAATTCGAAATATGAACTGGCTCATAGGCAGAAAATCCAAGCTGTCCTCGAAAATAAATTACTGATTTATAAAGCCATAATTAAACCGATATGGACATACGGCATTCAATTCTGGGGATGCGCGAAGAATTCAAACATTCAAATTATACAGAGACTTCAATCCAAAATACTTCGTGCGATCACAGATTCACCCTGGTACGTTTCCAACTTGACCATACATAACGATTTGAAAATCCTTTCGTTAACGAAGAAATCAAATCAAGATATACAAAATATCATCAAAATTTGGAAGGACATGAGAACAGCTACATAGACCAACTAGCAGAAAACCCGTTCAGCAGTAGAAGGTTACAGAAAACTTGGCCAATCGACTTTAATTGAAGTATTTTGAAGAAGTATCAATAAGTTTGATAACTTCCACATGTCTTAATACATAGCTCACATTTACTCAATACTTGTAGAAAGTAGATTGTAAATTTCAATAAAGGTTATAAAAAAAAATTAAGAGAAACACATAGCTTTTAGGAATGATAATAATTCCCACGATGATTGGATTTGGTGTTTTACATCAATTTTCTGTTATTACTGTATCTTACAGCATACAGGTTACTTGATTAGCTGAAAATCTTTCGCAAGGAGACTGCTCTAGGTGGCAAGACTAGTTCCCCTAAATACGTGGTTACCTCAGTCGTGAAATATTGAAGTTTGGCATAAAGATGACTCAAAATATCTTGACGGTGAAAAAAAATTCTTGGAATAGCAGATATCGATCTAGGTTAATTTAACGAAAGAAAATTCGAAATCTCTCAACTCGCTAATTGAATTGGTTGTCGAGGAAATCCGGCAAAATTACCGACTACTTATAACGCCTCAGACGATTGGAATTTATCCAGAAAATCAATGACTACTTAATTTCTATTACTGAAGATTTTTCACGCCAATCGCTACAAAAACTATTGATATTCAAAAAAAAGTGGAAACGAAACATAGAATGAGTTACTGTTTTCCGTTCTCAAGTACTGACCTCACAATTAACCGGTGAACAAACTAGATCAATAGCAGCGACACCTTACGGATATAACTATAATTTTCATTGGGTATTATTACCTGTAGATTCCTGATTCGAATTTCAAACTGTTTGAATATTCAACTTGATGAAATATGATTGATTAATAAAATTATGAAATTTGTATTTAAAAGGTATATATGATTAATTCGAGAAATCGGACTGTTACAATATTTATCATAATATAAGAATGTACCAATGTTCCGATTAGATCGGGGAATGAGGAAATCCCTGTAGTGCCGGAATGAGGAGCTTTTACTGTATAATTATTTTCATATTTTCGTGGTAGAGGCGAAATCCTAGTAAAATTTGGAAAACAGCAAGTGGTTTTGAATATTTGAGTTGTTGAAGGTTAAAACAAAAACTGAGGTGAAATAAAATGATTGAAGAAACAAACACGTACCTATAGTTTTCTAAACTGGAAAATAATCATCTTGAAATGCGTGGTTAACATTAGTCTCGGATCGTAAAAATTAATGGGCTTTCTAACAAATGCGGTTATATTTTTTTCATTATCATATATCCCTTCGTTGAACCTCAGAGATTTCAATTAAATAAAAGAGATATAACTCGAGGATAACTTACTCTTAGTTTTCGTTAACATTTGATCCATTCGTAGAAACTGATCCAAATCAAACAACTTAACCATGATATCACTGTAGTCTATTTCTGTAGGTGTATACGGAACTTCAAGATTTGATCCAGACTCTGAGTACCTTATACATTGCTCTGCAGTAAAGTAATCAATACTGGGTTCTTGAAGGGAAGTCTCGAATTACTATGATTCTTTCCCTGACTTTGAGTTTGACATATTCTGTATTAGAGTGCCAGTTTCATAACTTCTAACAACATTCCTTGGTTGTTAGATTGAAAAGGACAAAAGTTGGCTTCTAAGCTACGATCTGAAGAATTTTAATAACTCTTAAAATTTGGTACATTTTATTTTTATAGCACTAGTGACGACAGTCTTGTAGAGAGTTTCACGCTCAGGTAGCTTATCAGAGGAAACACAGAGTCCATAAACATTTAATTTATTATCACTATAAACCATAAATTCTGGAAATTCATATATATACTATTTACAATAATATGTTGTCCTGGGGATCGACTGCTACTTCACCTCCCAATCTAGCTGCGATAGCAACTGTACTCAATATGTAAAGCCAGGTATGTGGCCATTCAATTCGTGGGCAATGTACAGTTCAAGGATAGAAATAGCACAGCTAGGTATGTGGTCACTGACTAGGATTATGATTGAACTCACTACGCACTACACTGTTGCCAAGGCAACACAATTCCAATGCAAGTTGGATTTTAAATGAAACGTCTCGATTTTCTAAAATAGAATGCATGCAATTTGAAAAATTTTCAAACGAAGGTATAACATCAGTTATTAAACACACAAAAAATTGGAAATCTCCAGGTGTTGATGGTATTCATAACTTTTGGTTCAAGAAATTCTCTTGCGTTCATGAAAAATTGGCTGAATATTTTTCACTTATAATAAAGAACCCCTCAGCTACTCCTTTATATTTCACACAAGGAATTACTTATTTCAAACCGAAAAGTGATAATACTATTGATCCGTCTCAATATAGACCATTTACTTGCCTTCCAACAATATATAAAATTCTAACTGCATGTATTACCCGAAAAATTCATGCACACTTGGAGAATTATAATATTCTTTACGAAAAATAAAATGATGTAGAAAAACACCTTGGTACTAAAGAGCAACTTTAATTGATTCTGTTGCTTTGAATCAAGCTCAAACTAAGAAGAGAAATATTCATACAGCCTTCATTGATTACCAAAAGGCTTTTGATAGTTCTCCTCATTGATGGCTTCAAGAAATTTCGGAAATTTATAAAATTGATAAGACACTTCGTCTTTTTCTTGTATTGGTAATGAAAATTGGAGAACCAATCTTCATTTAAATATTTCAAAACAATCGTTAAAATCTGAAGTAATTCCAATCAAAAGAGGCATTTTTCAAGTTGATTCTTTGAGTGCTCTTTGGTTTTGTCTTTGCCTTAATCCATTAACTCATGAATTAAATGCTACTAGTTTCGGCTTCGAAATAAAGAGTCCATCAACTGAATTCAAATTAAGTCACTTAATTTATTTAGATGATATTAAACTATATGCCGGAACCAGATCTCATCTGAAAAGTCTACTTGAGATTACTTTCAACTATTCCAATCATATCCATATGAAATTTGGGCTTCCAAAATGTAAAATTCTTTCTATTGAAAAATGAAAAATCACCCTGATTATATGAAGATTTCCAATATCGAAATCGAGCCTATGCATCAAGAAGATGTATATAAATATCCTGGATTTTGTCAAGAGAAGATAATTAACCATAGCAGCACTATATAGAAAATATTAGAAGTTCATATTACAAAAGACTTAGAATTATCATCAAGAGTCATTTAACTAGTAAAGACTTTTCAGAGCTATCATTTTCAAGCAGTTCCTCTTCTTAAATCTTCTTTTGGAATTATTAAATGGTCTAAAACTGATCTAAATGAATTACAATGTCAAACGAGGAAAAGGCTTTGTAAATATCATAAGCACCACCCAAAGTCAGCTGTTCAGAGAGTTACACTACCTAGACATCTTGAAGGTCGTGGATAAACTGATTTGAATAATCTTCATAGTAAACAGATTTTTCATCTACGTTCCCATTTTCATGATAAACAGAGAACGTCTAAATTACATGATATTTTTGTTGCTTCAGATCATAATCTTACCCTCTGAACTTGACAATGCAAAAGATAGATTTTGATATATTTGATGATAATTCTAAAAGAGAAAGTTGGATGCAGAAGGAATTATACGGAAAGCACCTAAAGAATTGAGAAATGATTATATTGATGAAATCGCATCGAATAAATGGTTAGTATCTGGAGAATTGTTTGCTGAAATAGAAGGCTTGGCAATTGCGATCCAGGAACAGGTTGTTTTCACGAGGAATTATAGAAAACACATCCTCAAACAAATAAAGATGATTCTTGCCGTAGATGTTTCTGTTCTTCAGAAACAGTTTTTCATATAATATCATCTTGCTCAGTCCTTGCTTTAACAGATTATTTAGAAAGACATAATGCCGTCGCTAATATTATTCATTCCAATCTAGGAATTGAACATGACCTAATTCCCAAAAGGAAAAATTTTACAAATAATAAGCTGAGATTATTTGTGAAAATGACAAATATAAACTTCATTTTGATAAAACAATTCTTTGCAAGAGAGCTGTAAAACACAATAGACCAGATATCATTTTTCATGATAAACAGAATCAAATAACATATAATTGATATTGCTATACCCGACACACATAATATACAAAATAAGTACAATGAAAAAATTTCTAAATATATGATGCTTGGCGAAGAGATTGAAAAAATGTGGAAAAAGAAAAAAATTTTTATTCTACCGATTTTTATTTCCACAACAGGTGTTATTCCTAGAATTCTTCACAAAACTATTGAGATTTTGGGTCTGGAGAAAATTTTGTTGGAACAGTTACAAAGATAACAGTCATCAAATTTTGTAATTTTCTTCGTAGGTTTCTTTCCGAAAAAATAATTAGGTAGAGTCATAGGTTTTCTCTTTAGTTTATACTGCTCAGAATTGCATTTCATATTTTATTTATTTGTTTATATAAATGTATTATAATTAACTGACAATTTTGTCATATTTACATTCAGAGCAGTATTCTATTCGATCGTTCATCACTTCACACAAAGGAAACTATTAATGAGTAACATTCAGTTTTACTTGACTAAGGTCCGTACACTGGATTTTTCCGGGAGAAAGCCTCTGACACTACTCGTTGGTACATTGATATCATTGTCTGATGATGCTATAGTATGTATATATTCTAGTAGATTGATATATTCTCATAATATTTAACGTTATCCTAATATATAGTTATTCCAGGATATGTTTTGATTATAATCATTGCCTGGCAATGCTATTATTTACCGGGTGGTGGATTTATATTTTTTCATGAAATCAGTTTGATTGCATGAATGGATATATGGGCAACTCGTCGGGGTGAAACCCCTATATATATATATATATATATATATATATATATATATATATATATATATATATATGGCACTTCGAGGACTGAGTGGTCATTTCGAGGACGTCCCGAAGTCCTCAAAGTTCACGAAAGGTATAGATGAAGTCATATATGTAGAACTTTGGGGACATTCAATTTTGTGTCTTCTACTTGAAAGTTTATTGAAAATATACGTATGAAAACTGTTTCAAAACATAACCAATGTTATGTAGCGAATACAAATAATACTGATACAATTCTGCATCTGATTTTGTATCCGATACTCAATTTCAAATCTGATACTGTTGGAACATATGCACCCTATTGAATACCGTAATACCGTTGAAAAATATTTTTACTTATTTAATTGTCTTTATCGATTTAATGGGAATTAGAAATAGCTGAAGTTTAATTTTTAAATACTGGGAATTCATAAACGGTTTAGCTAAAATAGTAATTTATTGTAGAGTTTTCAATGAAGAGTTAACATCGAATTATATACATGCATTGGTGAAAATAATGAAATAAGTAATCCAAAAGGATCTAAACTTATTATGTACTTGAAATTTCAATTCTATTCATTTATTTAAAATGTGTTCGAATATTTGCTCTCAACTGATATTCCGGATTTTTCGGAGTTATTGGTTATTTGAAAAAGAAAAGAGAATGGTAATGGTTAATTAGTTCCGCCGTTACTACGTGATAGTTAATCATGATGTTAAGAAATTTAAACTATGTATTATACTATTTTTCATAGAATATTTATGTGTGAAATTTGTTGAAGCAGACCAATCAAACGCCACAGTTATTTTACCGAAATCATTTTATATATATATATATATATATATATATATATATATATATATATATATATATATATATATATATATATATATATATATATATATATATATATATATATATATATATATATATATATATATATATATATATATATATATATATATATATATATATATATATATATATATATATATATATATATATATATATATATATATATATATATATATATATATATATATATATATATATATATATATATATATATATATATATATATATCATAATCACAAACTTTTTTCAAGAAGAGAACACGAGTGAAATACCGAAAGATAGGACCATCAAGAAGAGCTCTAAAAAATTTCACCGATAGTACTTACAAAACCAATCAATTGTTTCATAAATATGAATCCCAGACCTCCAAAACCTTACGGGCTCATGAAAATCACAAAGACAATGCTCCAATACGTCTAGTAGTATCATTCATGGATAGCCCAGTATATAAACTGTTAAAAGACTTGAATCTTGTATTCAGAAATTCAACAAATTTCACACCTGACTACTCTATAAAAAACTCAATTCAATTGACACAAAAATTGAAACAGGTTCAAACCCCAATCAAGTTATATCTAAGCAGTTTGGAAGTCGAGAACATATTTTTCCAAGGAGACGAATGCCTTCAATTGGTCTCAGACATCCTAAAGAAATCACACGCTTATCCGGTTTCCCAAGATAATTTCATGTTTTATTTCAAGTTGTGCCTTCAACAGAATTATTTCAAATTCAATAATAAATTCTTTGAACAACCACACGGTCTACCGATGGGATTATCATTAAGCCCTTCACTAGCTGACATGTTTATGGCGTATATTGAAGAAATTTTATTCAATTCCTTCAAATCAAAATTAGTAAATTTTGGTATAGATATGTAGACGATATACTTTTATGTTTCATAGTAACCGCTAGAGAACTAGATCAATTTTCAGTTTACATCAATAGCATTCATCCCAAAATCAAATTCAAAATTGAGGAGAAAACGATAATCACATTCACTTTTTAGACCTAACAATCGCTCACATGAATAACACACTAAGTTCTGATACATAGCGAAAACCCACCTCTACTGATACTTGCATCCCTTCTGACTCAACGCACCCAAAATCTCATAAATACACTGCATTTAATTCAATGATTCATAGGGCTTTCTCTCTGCCATGAATATATTTTGGACCTCTCGGCGAAAAGATTGCAAATGTCAGTTAAAACAGGATAAAAATAAGCTTTCAAGACCCACATAAAACTCTCCCAGGAATTTTTAAGTTTTTTTTTAAGTGATCCATCCTTGTTTTCAACTTCGCAGATACGCACTTCTTGTCATTATCTTCTACATATGTCTTCAGGTCATCGCCTGTGGTGTTAGTTGACAAGCCAGACACAAATAACCATAAATACTGTCTGGCTACAATCAGGCCCGAGTTGTTCCTATTTTATTTCTCTTGATTGGAGTGGGCCTCTGATGCAGATTAGTTTTCTTCTCCTTATTCTGTCTGTGGAGGAAAAATTCACTTTTTCATCATGTTCTAGGTATGAATGCTCATCAGCTTCCCTATTGTCTTCTCTTTCTGGTATTGATATTTTCATCGGATCGGTGTAAGGGCATTACTTTTTTCGAGTTATGACGGAATAAAGCATTGATATAAGTTGATCCTTTCTGTTCTAGACTTTTCTATCCTTAATCACTACAGCTGCGTTTTAAGAAAGATCTGTTCTATGTTGATCAAGTTGTTCATCACTGATTCCTGTTTGTTCTTAATCCTCCCATATTCATTTCATTTGCTTCCTGATGAGATATTTCATTATGTACTTTCAAGTGAGTTAAATAATCTCAGGTAACAGAACCCAATTCAATGTTCATTCTTACTGTCTGAACTCTGAACATAAAGGTTTGTGAATCTTTGCGATATGTCCTCGATTAAGTTTGCATAGAGCTTAAAATACATTCTTGTTTCAATTTTTACTATAGTAGTCTCTGTCTGGTGCGATTTCGCAGCGATGTGTCTAGCTTGGTCGTCAAAGCCCAGTTTGTTTCTTCACCTACTCTAGTAACGTCTCAACTTATTTATTCTTACCAACTATTCTTTTTCGAATCTCATTCAACTGTGAAGTGGCTTCCTGATTGCTCTTTCTACAGTTTTCGTCCTCCTAATCAATTTTAGGATATTTATGATCAATGTTCTCAATTAATTTTCTCTTCTGGAAATCTCTAATCTATTTTTCATCTCCAATCTGCTTCATTTCTAGTTCTTTTAAGCTCAACGCAGTCCTCTATTTGCTTCAGCCGCTTTTTTTCAAATTAAAATAAATTACAGATGAAAGTATACTTTTCTGTTAATATTATCAAAACCTCTTCGAAAGTTAAATCAGGTTTACTTGAGTACAGGTGCAGTTCTGGGAAACATTCATATAGCAATGTGATTACATCCGCCTGTTGAGTAAAAAGACCAAAAGATATAAATATTGTAATGTAATTGTATATCTCTTTTTGGGTCTACAAATTGAATCAAAATTTTACGTCGACTTCCTATAGACATGATGCTATACATATATACATAATCTTCAGTCAAGTTTTGTTGAAACCAATTCACTAGTCACTTTTCTTTTGCATTTTCTTCAGAAGGACTTTGTGGGACAAGGTGACCTGTAGACTCTGTGGTATTGATGAACTTCAATTGCCTAACCATTTATATTCGGTGGAAAATAATATAGTATTCGAAGTTTTAAGAACAATTAGAGATTTTATTTCGAACCACATTCCAGCTAGTTCAGATAAATATATTTCAAATGGATGACTGATCAAGACAAAACAGATTAGATAATAGTGAAGAGATTGGCCCTTCGAAGGATTGAAGAATAATATCAAGAAAACTTTGGAATCTACCCTATCTTGCTATATTGATTGCAGATTGAATATTCTAATATATATCGTGTAAAAACAGAATCAGAATTCAACATCGCAGAAAACAAAACCTGGAAAGTGAAACACGATCAAGATATTGAAAATGTACACAACCTTGAGTATAACTTTCCAATAATTGACCAAGCTCTGAACATATTTTCCACACTACTCGTGAGCATTGAAGGAGGAAATCCAAAGAAAAAAAACGATAAACAAACCCGAAGGAAAATTACGCTGGGGAGACGCTAGTGTCTTTACCAGCAAGGCCTAAAGAAACCGGGACCATTTAAAACTGCTCAACACCTCCCTCAACTGAAAAACCAGCTGAGAAAGTGAAGCGGCGAGGGTAACCAGTTCCTGGATCCGCTAACATTCCCTGATATGGCCCTAACTGAGGAGGAAGCTCGAGAAACTGAAAAGTCTCTCAGAAAATGATGAATATCTACCAGTAAGAAAAGATATCCATTTTTCAAAAACACTACATATGTGGTACCCTGTCAGTTGTCTGCGAAAATAACTGTAGCAATAACTGGCTGAGAGTCAGGGTCAAAACCCTGAAGCTGGTAAGTGGGATCCAAGTAGAGGAAACCAAGAAGGGACCTAGTCACCAGCTTCTGAGAAAACCACCAGGACCAACATGGGTTATCCTGATGGGGATAAAAAGAGCTACCACCAATGTAACAATTAAAGAATGGCGCGTCTACGGCAGGAGTAATAATCCGTTCTCCACCCAATTGATATTGGACATAAACCAGACTTCTTTGAGCATAATAAAGTGGAAGGGAATCTACTGTATGCCGACCTTGTACGGCATTTTTCGAGAAGCTGAAAAACCCTATGACAATACAAAAACGGTGGCCGAAAAGGAGAGAAGCTATGCATTAAGACACAGGTGCAAAGAATAAGACACCGAAAAAACCAACCCTAGGTCTGAATCTATCGACGTGAGGACAGCCGGAGAGGTGCCTTCGGGCCCTCATTCCGGCCTTCCCGATCGAACAAAATCTACATTACCGGAGAAGGAATCCTGCCATTTTCAAAACTGATAAAGGTTGTACGCAAATAAACTTGCACCACTGCATAGCCGCAGCGGATATATTAAGTTCGAGTCTTGAAAAAGTGCACACATTTACATCACTACCACAAGAACCGTGGGTAGGGAACACTACGGTTGCGGGCCTCATAGCCTGTAATGAAAATCTTTTCTATTTCAGGGGGATTCTGGCATTTGGAGCATGCGTTCTTATCTATAGAAGTGTTAGAACAGACATATCACCTAATTTCTGCTTCAGAGACCAGGTAGCAGTCAGAATTGTTGGAAAAGGTAACACCAACAGTACCTTTGTGGTATTATTAGCATAATTTCATCACGGATCACGATTACCTCTTCCAACAGAAGAGTTACAGAAAATGGTGAACTATTTTAAAACATAAGACTGGATACTCGTCGTTGGGTGAAGCTAACGCTCATCATGTCTTATGGGGAAGCCAACGCAACCAACAACAAGAAAAGCTAGTCGAATACCTTTACAGTACAAACCTTACACTTCTCAACAAAGGAAATGACCCAACTTTCTTCATCGAATAGAAGTCCAGGATCTGACTTTATGCAGTGAACAATTCACCCCAAAAGTCGAAATTGGAGAGTGGCCACAGAAGTAGTGTCCCTCCCTGGACATCGATATATCTGAAGCGACATCACTAGTTTACCGAAATAACCACCCGTGCATTACAGGAAACCCAAAGTTTCCGATTGAAACCGTTATCGGGAACAACTATCGTAAATGGTCGAACCGTCAGCTGAGGCACCGAAAAAGATGAAATATCTGGAAGCTGCAATTGAGAAACTGTGAACCAGCAACACCTCGGCGTATTATAATAACTGTTCTATACAATACAACATAGGTTGAGAGACAGCCCTATAGTGAACAGCAAAACTCATTGCCCAAAGCAGAAAAGTGGACGCCCTTTAACAAATCTATGGATACTAGCATAGAAAGTGATTGGGACAACTACATGAGTTCCAAGGGACGTACAAAGGATTGATAAAGAATTCAAGAAATGAGAATGAAAATCAAACTACGAGGAAATCAGGGTGTACTGGAGGCTAACAGTGTTCGACGCATTTTATCTGCAGCTGGACCGTCCAACACCCAAAGGATAGACACGGCGAAAAGAGTGAGAATTCACACAAAAGATGAAACATTGAGACACCTGGTGGAAGTCAACTTAACAGGTTTCTTCACCGCCTACACAGCAACCTAAGTATCGAATAGACATGCTGACAGAACAAACTGGAACACAGCGTCAGCTCGTCAAAGATTTCAGACTAATCAGTTTAACCTCCATCCATAAAAAGTTATCTGAGGAAGAATATCCTAGAGGAGTGACCCTAAGTATCACTCAACATGGTTGATCAGTCGACTCAGCACTACACTCTGTAGTAGGCTGTATTGAGAAAGAACTGGAAGAAGGCAGATGTTCCAACACATTTTATAAGTCGATAGTTGGAGCTATTGTAAAGAGAGGGGTAGATAACACCATAGCCAGGTGGATATCGACCAGGCGCATTGAGAATCAAATCTGCGGGTCGACCGTCTTGAGGACGGCCAGCAGGGGATATTCTCAAGGAGGAGTATAATCTGCTCTCTACTGGAAACTTGTGCTGGAAGAGCTCCTGACGGGCCTCGGCAATGCTGGGCATTTTGCGGTGGATTATGCCAACGATCTTGTGTTCCTTTTTTATGAAAATAACCTCAACACTACATGCGAAGTTGCCCAGAATGCTCCCCGAATGACTGAGTAATGGTGCGAGAAAACGATCTATCTATTAATCCCAACAAAAACAGACATGATCATATTCACTAATGAAAATATGTTACCGCCTTTCAAGGCACCAATTCTATTCAACGAGAAACTAATACTAGTAAAATAAGAAGAAATATTTAGGTGTGATACTTGACACCAAACTAAATTGGAACAATCAAACTCTAAAACAAGCGCTAGGAGCGCAAAACACATTGTAGACTTGCCGACATTAATTTGGGCCAAGATGGGAACTCGAACCAAACATAATAAACTGGTTGTACACGACAGTAATAAGAATATTTCTGACCTATGCAATCATCGCATGGTGGCCTGCCCTGAATAAGGAGACCAAACGAAATAAAATAAGCAAGATTCGAAGGCAAGCAGACACGGGAGCATTGAGATCGATACCCACGGCCTCCATGGGATGTCTACTGGTCCTCTTCCCTTCACACATAACGGTGGAGGAGACAACCATAAGGATCTCATTGAGGCTGTGGGAAGGGGCCATGTGGAAAGACCGAAATCTGATTATGAACACTCTACATCCCTCAATAAAATTGGAGACTTCCGATTTATCTTCTCACAAGAGGAGATCAAATGAGAGCTACTTGTAATTTTGAAAACACGACATTTTACCAAATGGGATTTGGTCCATGTCCCATACCTGAATCACCCTAAAGGGCTTGACCTTCTGGTTCCAAAACCTGGATGAGTACAAGCTTGAGCATTCACTCCTCAGGGCAAACATCATGATTGCTGTAGAAACCCATATCACCTTAAAACATGCAAAGGTATACGATATTCTCAGATGCCTGCATGAAAACCTATACAGGAACTACACATACGTTTACACCTACATCTGCTCTGATAGTCAGAACGCTTTGGAATATCTAAAAGATCCAAGGGTTACATTCAAATTATTTTACGAAGGAGCACTAGAACCACAAACAGAGTGACTCTGCTCTAGTGTCCAGGACATCGGGATATCAAAAGAAATTAGAAAGAAGACTGCATTGCCAAAGGGCAACAACTGGTAGGCCAATGGGACCAGTACCTATTATGAGAATCTCATGGAACCACATGCTCCTCTTCTTCTTCCAAAACTGAATCACTACTGGACAGGAATCTCGGAACTGAAACATTCAGAATAGGCTTCAATCAAAGACGAGGGTACATGAACTATTTTTTCTTGACAAAAAGTCTATGAGGCTACCAGATTCGATACAATAGGTATTGTAAAACCAATTTGCTCAAATGATCCAGGAGGCCCCTGGATAAAAAAGAAGATATTTTGGATCAGTTTTGAAACAATGAATAGAATATCACAATTGCGGGGTGTTGTGAGTGTGATCTGTGTTCTCACATCTTCAAGTTATTTACAGATCAAAGTTCAAATCTTGATTCTCGATCTATTTTGGTTGTGTGGACATGAATGGTATGATGTATTTCAAAATACAATAGCACTTGATAGTCATAACGCCAAAAATTTCATTATCTGATTCCCAGGTGACAATGTAATTCCTCTAGGTCAGCTATACTTTAAGTGTGTTCCGCGGAACTCTAGGGTTCCCCCCTGTAGGGGTTCAACTTCCTCTTTCTGGTCGAACGTTTTGACTCTGCCCGCCGCGAGTATACTTGTGAGCGCGCAGTCCCTTTGATAAAAGCCACTCCTAAATTAGAAGCTATAGTTGTGAACAAGCTAATTTCGGCTCTAACTTCAAAACATAAAGTCGAGATTGTTTGCAACGCATTGTTCGAAATTCTATTTTTATTTCCGCTTTTTGTTTATCAAAGGCGCCGGCTCGAGTATTTGTGAGAATGTTCAAGATCGAGCCTAGTCTAAAAGCGGCGATCGCGCGTTTTGCCTCGTCAGTCAGTTGACGATTAGCGTTCGGTGCGAAAAGTTTCCAACTACCTACTCACAAGCTGATAGCGAATTGCAGAGTTTCAACATGATATGCAACT
>JABFTP020000120.1:0-63607 GCA_013387265.2 Cryptolaemus montrouzieri | reverse complement strand
TTATTCCAAACTCCGTTGATTCAATCCACTGCTTTATATTTATACTATTTTATCAATGATCATTTATGAAGGAGACTTCTATCCTCGATACAAGTTGAGGTACATCCCATCCGGAAATTTCCGATCAGGTTACATCTTTATAGAGATAGTACAGCATAAGTAACTTATTGTCGATGCATTCATATCTCACGAACTGTAAAGATGATAGTGTGTTGCGTCGGTCTATTATATTTTAAAGAAAAATTGTGCCAAGAAACACACAAAATTTTAGACGGGTATAATTCCAAAGACCTTTGAAGGAAGCCATCGCATAGTATATAAAATTAAAATTCATAAAGGCATTCCTGACCGAAATTCTCAATAGAAGGGCCGAAGGATTGGTCGAATTTGCACACATTCCCACCCCTAGACAGAACAGTAGAATATTACTATCGTTTGTTTTCAATGGCATGAGACTTATTTCTCGGAACCAAATGAGAATGAAGTGAATTATATAAAATTCTAACGATAATTCTTAACAAAAAAGAAAATAATAATGTTATTCAGATGATATTACCCGAATATGGCATCGAAGGATAGCGTTATTGGTTCCACGGTGGAAACACAGTGGCAATGTACAGTCCGAAATGGGTTACAGACCAACGCCTCCTTTAGAATATTTTTCTACCTTTTTCTGTGTATGGAAATATGGAATCAATCAAATTCCCGCTAAAATTATCGAGGAAAGATGACTATTACCATTCAACCGAGGCCTCTTTGAAAAATGTTGGTTGTATTAATGACTGTGAGCTCTGAGTGTAATTGGGTAAAATTTGTAAGTTATTTTGTGATATTGAACATATTGAAATTGCATAAATTTATGCATTTGAACACATCTACTCACAAACACACACACACACACACACGCATATAACTATTATTATTTTAAATTGACTTAATAATGAATGAGGACGAACCAAAGATTACCAAAAAAAGCCCAAAGAAAGATTGTTATAGCATTCATTAAGAGATGTATGTTATATTACATACAAAATATAAATTGAAATGTATCTTTATATTTGAATATCTTGAGACGTTTCACCTCGACCGATGATGTATATATATTCACAATATTATTTAGAGTGCCAAATGAACATTTTCGGTCATCTAGGCATCCACCGTGCCTGAATTTTTAGGGCGCCTGAGCATTTTAGGCGCCAGATTGACAGAGCTTTTTCAGTTGCTAGGTAATTCAAGACAATGGATGATGGAACGTTCTGGGAGCTTAGGCGTTTGAGTATTCTATGAACTCGGGCGCCGGTGGAGTCGGTGTGCCCAGGTGTTTGAAGCGGAAGGTCGGGTGTTCGAGGCGTCTGGACGTTCAGAGGGTCTGACCGGTTGAGGCGCAGGGGGTGGTTCGAAGGGCCCGAGTTTTAGGGCGCAAGGCAGTGTAGGGCGCTTGAGCGTTTATAACAAGGTAGTTCTGGATACAAGGTAGTTTGCGTCGTCAGGATGTTCGGGCGCAAGTAAGTTCTGGACGTTTGAAGGCATGAGATAGTTCAGGGAAATTATGCGTGAGGTAGTTCGGGGCACGCAGCCGTTTAAGGATGAGAGGAAGATCTGCCTACCTAGGCGATTGGATTGCAAGGTAGATCTGCCCGCCTAGGCGATTTGGGTGCAAGGTAGATCTGCCCGCCTAGGCGTTTGATATACAAGTTAGATCTGCCGACCTAGGCGTTTGATATACAAGGTAGATCTGCCTGCCTAGGCGTTTTGGGTGCAAGGTAGATCTGTCCGCCTAGGCGTTTGATATACGAGGTAGATCTGACCGTCTAGGCGTTTGATATACAAGGTAGATCTGCCCGCCTGCTAGTAATACTAAAATTGAAAAATCTGAACATTTTTATACAATTACATATTTTACATTGATAAATTACAATGACATTATCATTTCAGTCAGGGTTTGTTTTGAGTATCTCTACTGATTTATCACATTCAAATTAACTCTTAACAATAATTCTTTAAAGCAAAAATCTGAATGCTGTTCTTCATTTTCATTCTTCTCACTTGATGTTGATCTTGAATACTTCTTGTGATGAGTTGATCTTTTACGTCTCTTATTTCTCAAATTAATTTCACTCAAATTTTTTATAATTTTTGAACTTACATTATGTTCCGTTGTTAGTTTCTCAATTTTGCTTTCACAGGATGTTTCGTAGTAAAGATGAATACACTCATCGGTATCCTGAAATATGTCTTCAAGGAATTTCTCCAAAGAACTTGTATGTGCATTGTTACTTCCTTGGTGAGTTAAATTAACGATGGCAATTGGGTTATTATTTATTCTTCCCTTATCCAAATTAGAATTTGGTTCACATTTTCAGTTTGTACCTTTAAATCTGAATTCGATTTCCCTATAACAACTGTTTCAGAAAAACTTTGTGGAGGTGATAAAAAATTCAGCATGTCATATTGGGTGACATTTTCGTCTTTCTTTTCATGTCCATTTTTTTCCATTCATTATTTTTCGGAGAATTCAATGGAGGTGAAATGAGTTCATATTCATTTACTAGTAGTCGGAAACGTTTGACTGAGGATTATACTTCTACATTACAAGGTTGGTTAAAATTTCCATCAATGTTTCCACTCATTCGTGTAATATTAGTTGGTTATCTTTGATAAGAGGTTTGTAACGTATTTGGATTCCATATGCCAAATTCTCCTCCATTTTGCATGAGCGATGTACCATTTATTTGTTTCATATTTGAACTCCCCTATGCAGTGCAAACTTGAGCAGAATCTATCATTATTCGTTGGAGCAATTCGGTGTCAATCGTTGAACATTCTGAGTTTGTCGAATTGGGTTCTAATAGTGGATAGACTGGATCCTCTTCTACTCTAATTGTGATGATCAGTAGATATAAACTGTTCTACGTGAGCTTCTTGATAAATAAATAGTTCACTAGGATCATAGGTATTTTTCCAGTTCAGTATATACACCTCAAACAAACAAAAGTATAAAAATAAAAGAATATGTATAGTTTTTCGACATTGTAGCTCATAGAATTGATCAAATTAGGTAAACAAAAATATTCAGTGAGCCAATGAATTTCAGAATTCCAAATATTGAGTGAAATTGTATTTATGCATTTTTAGTATTTAAGCATGTATATGGTTCAATAATTTCTATGTTTTTGTAATTCTAGATTTTTCTCAAAAGTTTTGTACATTACCATGAAATATTGTCAATTCAAAGTTCGATAATTTGGAAATAGATATACATAAATTAATACAGACACGTACACATATGTTATAATGTTATTAAATTCTGAACAATTTTTTTCATATAAATGCCACCTGAAACCATTCGAGAGGAGGATATAAATTTTTCAATCGGAAATTTGTAATTTTGATTGTCTCTTATAAGGCATGATGAAAATATTCAATTCAATATCGACGATTTCTTGCTCTTCGTGAGTAAAGTGTCTCATTCATCAGAATTCAATGCATTTAAAGGCCTTACGATATACAGGGTGTTTTCAAAGCATGTGGCAAATCTTAGTATATATAAAGCTACAAAAGTCATATTAGACCACCTATTTCTGCACACAACATTTAACTCGCAATATTAATAGGCATCAACCTGTTATAGATTTCTCCATGCCTAAAATTCATCGTTTTCGAGATAATCGAAATTTCAATCCAAAACTTACGCGTTTTCGATCGAGGACCTCGAAATTCTCAGATTAAATGACTGAAAATATTTCAAATATTGCATTTCGATCTCTCAATTCGAATTCCCTCCCAAATCTGGTACCAGGTATTCTCTATTACATCCGTTTATTGTCAGAAGAGTCATTTTCGCAGAAATACCTCGCTGAATGGAGGATGTTAATTTTCTTATGGTGAAATATAGTTCCGTTTCAAAATGAAAATATCAGATTCTTAACCTTCGAAATAATATATTAAATATTCTGTTTCAGGACAATTTGTGAATTTCAAGATATCTTGATCTGAAATCAGTAACAATTCGGAGATGACTTTCCTAACAAGTAACTGATGTAATCGAGAATACTTACTAGAAAAGAATAAAAGCGAAGTCACTTTCAATCCACTTCAATAGTAATTTATTTCGCACTTTTTCCTCGGAATTCTGACCAGAATTAATATGATGGATATTTTGAGATGAGTCTTGTATTCTGAGAACGAATAGCATTATTTCAAAGGTTTCCGGTCATATAATCTGCGAATTTCAGGGTACTCGCGCGAAAAATCGTAATACGAATGCATTAGGCGAAAGCATTTCGATTTCTTCTATTGAAGAGTTTAAGATATAATATATCTCGAAAAATACGCCATAGTAATATAACTATCATATTATTATTTTCGAAAAGGAAAAGAATAATCTACTTAACGCGACCCATTTCGCATATGGTTTGTATTGAAAAAGACACAGTTTTACCTTATAGCCGATGTAATATAACGTTTTGTTAATGCATCTCTGAATTTTTTTCAAAAACAGGGCTAGAGAATGTAAAAATATATTTTATATAACTCAATTAGTACCTCAGATATGGTAATTTGCTTGGATCCAAGATAAAATTCAGGAATATCCCGAAAGTTTTTTCCTATTGGTATTATTTCATAAAACTGTCCCATAAAACATGGATTTGACGAAAAATATGCCGAAAATTTTTTATATTATTTGGTGCCAATATGCTGTTTGAAATCAATAACGAATGAATTGTTCGGATGAATCAAGAAGAATATATAAAATATTCAACAAAATTGGTTAGGTTTAATGCTTTATTGAAAATAAGGATTAGAAATTCGACATATATAATTCAATTTTGAATTGAAAATTTGTACTAGTAAAAATAATTTTTAAGCATAATCACAAAAGAAGTGAAAATAATAAATGATCTGGTGTAATTTTCGAGCGGTACAGCTTTTAGAAAAGGTTGGCAGATACTATTTTTACGATACAAGTCAATTATTTGACCCTATTTGAACTAGAGTGATTTTTCCTAGGTAATTCTGTTGCTCATAACAGCAATGTCTCTGTTTCAAAACTTTAAAATTGATACAAATTTTATATCAAAAAATTCCACGAGTAAATATAAAATGAAAATTTGAAAAAATTCCTATTAGAAACATCTTCTTTATGCTTCATGTAATTATTAGTTATAGAAATCTCATATTTTTGAAACTTTTAGATATTGTATATAATGATAAGTTTTACTTAATTTTGAGATTATATATAATGTCAAGTTTTCGATCGAGGAACTTGAAAGTCCAAGATTAAATGACCGGGAATATTTCTAATAATGCATTTCGATCTCTCAATTCGAAACCATTCCCAAATCTCCATCAAAGTAAGTTCGGTCAGAATTTAGAGAAAAAAGAGTGAAATCAAATACTATTGAAGCGGTTTGAATCTTTTGAATCTGACTTCTCGTTTTTCTTTTTTTCTAGTAGGTATTCTCGATTACATCAGTTCATTGTCAGAAAAGTAATCTTCCTAGAAAAACCTCGCTGAATGAAGCATGTCAAATTTTTAATTTAGAGATATAGTTACTTTTCTAACTGAAATATCAGAGTTTTAACCTGTGAAATAATATCTGGAATATTCTGTTTCAGGACATTTTTGAAAATCAAAACATCTAGATCTGAAATCAATAACAATTTGAAGATGACTTTCCTAACAAAAACTGATGTGATCGTGAATACTTACTAGAAAAGATTATAAGCGCGAAGTCACTTTCAATCCACATCAATAGTAATTTATTTCGCTTTTTTTTTTTCTTGGAATTCTGACCAGAATTAATTTGATGGGGACTTTGAGAATTTCAGCGTATTCGCGCGAAAAATCGTTATAACAATGCATTGGGAGAAAGCGTGTCGATTTCTTCTATTGTAGAGTTCAGGACAAGATATATCTTGAAATATACGCCATAATAATATAACTATCATATCATTATTGTCGAAAAGGAAAAATATTCTACTTAACGCGACCCATTTGCATATGGTTTGTATTGAAAAGACATAGTTTTACCTTATAGCCGATTTGGTATAATATTTTTTAATGAATCTCTGAATTTTAAACAAAAACATGGCTAAAAAATGTAAAATATTTTTCACATAACATAATTAGTACCCCAGATAAGGTTATTTAGTAGGATCCCAGCTAAAATTCAGGATTAGTCGTAAGTGTTTTTTTGGTTTTTGGTAATATTTCATATAGCTGCTCCTTAAAAACATGGAATTGATGAAATATATGCCGAGATTTCTTTTATATTATTTGGTGCAATAATGCTGTTTTAATTCAATAATGAATCAAATTTTCGGATGATATAATAATAAACATAAAATATTCAACAAAATTGATCAGGAGTACTAACTTTTATGCTTTATTGAAAATAAAGATCGAAAGTTTCGACATATATATTTCAGTTATGAATTGAAGATTTTTACTATTACTAGGAAGTGAAAATAAGAAATTATTTTGGTTAATTTTGGTGAGCTTCAGCTTATGAAAAGTGTAAGCTGATACTATTTTGAAAAATGGCTAATTTTTGGCTGATATCCATTACATAAACGGTCTGGCTGAAGGAAACATAACAGAAACTAAGGGATTATATCAGGTGCGCTTTCCGAATCGAGTAACATCAGACAGGCGAACATTTTCATATATCCACAGAATGTTGAGAGAAATAGGTACTTTTACTGCAAATAATCTTTTAGAAGGTTCAACTTAATTGAGGAAGCGGTTTCGAATTGTATTGATTTGAACCCTCACGTGAGTATAAGAAAAAAAGGAAATCAGATGAATATTTCACATGTTCTTGTTTGGAGTATTCTCCACGACTTTTATTGTACCTACCCGTTTCATATGCAATGCGACCAAACACTACTTCCTCGAGATTTTTTTTCAAGACTGAATTTCTGCCGTTGGTTTTAAGATAAATTTAGAGAAAATGCTCATTTTGATAGTGAAATAATGTTCACAGACGAAGCTAACTTTTCGAGAACTGCTATCACAAATTTTCACAAAAATCATTATTGGTCTGAGGAAAACCCCCATTTCATTGGGGAATCTCATCATCAAGAACAATTCTCCCTAAATGTCTGGGTTGGAATAATTGAAAATTATTTGATTGGGTCATATTTTTCGTAATCTTCGTTCAATTTAGAAACTTTTTTTGGAGCAAAAAATTATTAAACGATTGTATGTATTCGCTGAATTGAAAGCACTTCTAATTGAAAAAATGACTAGTAGGCTTTGATTTTTTCAATTACTTATTTATTTGGACAGTTGCTAAAGTTGAACCAGTGTCTGCTCGAATGGTTTATTGAATTAACGATTAGTCTTAAGACTCTTGATGTAATTGCTGTATGAAAAAATGGCTAATTTTACTAACGCCGAATTGGCTGATATCCATTATATGTACGGTCAGGCTGACGGAAACACAACAGAAGCTAGGCGATTTTATCAGGTGCGCTTTCCAAATCGAGTAACATCAGACAGACGAATATTTTTAAATAACCATAGAAGGTTGAGAGAAACTGATAATTTTACTGCAAATAATCATTTAAAATGTGCAACTTACACCATTAGAACTCCAGGTATTGAGGAAGCTGTTTTGAATTGTATTAGTTTGAATCCTCATGTGAGTACAAGAAAAATTGGAAAGAGTTGAATATTTCACATATTCTAGCTTGGAGGATTCTCCCTGACTTTTTGTTGTATCCATTCCATATTCAACGCGTCCAAACTCTACTTCCTCGAGATTTTCCTTCAAGACTGAATTTCTGCCGATAGTTCTTAGAATAAGAGAAAATGCTCATTTTAATAGTGAGACAATGTTCACAGACAAAGCTAGCTTTTAGAGGACTGCAGTCACAAATTTTCACAATAATCATTATTGTGTTTAGGAAAACCTCCATTTGATTGAAGAATCAAGAACAATTTTCATTAAATGTCTGGGTCGGAATAATTGGAAATTATTTTTTCTATTTTACATGTTCAAAAAAGTATTTAAATTGAACAAAGATGACGAATATTGATTGTACGCTTATCAGTAGCGTACTAAAAAAAATTTGAAAGGAAAAAATGAGACATGGCCTCGGAAAGGAAAACACCTTATGAATTTTAGTTAAAATCTAGGACGTTTAATGATGAAACCTGTAAAAAGGAACTTGCATTCCGAATTTGGGCTGAATATCTCAAAAACTGCAGGAGTTGTCAAGAAAAAAACATTTTTTTCCGGAAATTTCATTGCCCTGTGGCTCCGTAAGAAAGCTTCTGCGGAACTACGTTTATATGAAATTTTTTCTTGAAATTGCACGTAGATTTATCCTTTCAAGTTGTGACATACTATTATGTTATACCCTATTGGAGAAGACCAGAAAGTAGAAATTTATTAAATCTTTCAAATAAGCATTTTGATGGCCCTTCGATATAAACGGGAACATGAAAACATTTTGTCAGTTACAAATTGCCTAACATTTTGAAAAGTAAGTTAAAAATATTTTTCTTAACAGAAAACAGAGTTTGTTAACCAGATATTAAATTTCCTTACAAGAATCTATATACAGGGTGATCATTTCAAAAGTAGCCACCCAATATATCTGTAACTTTATAAGAGGCCCCAGAATTTTCAAAAGCACGTAAGTGTTAGTTTTTCTCGAATCGCCTTATGACTCGAAGATGAAAGAATTCTAACTCACCCTTCTACGCCCCGTATATTTATTTATTATTTTGACCTGATTTGAAATATTGGGTTACGCTGCTAAATTTTTCAAATTCCATTAACTGAAATCAAAGTAAAATTTTCCTAAATTATTGCATGTTTTAATAATGAATTCAAAGAAATTACATTCCATACATTGACATGTAATGTATAACGCAAGTTAGAAAGATAGAAAATATGGGCCATCCAAAAATGTATCACTAGAGGACTGTTTGCAATTAAATTATTTGAATTGTAATTCGGGAGAGTGGAAGGGTGAATTGGCATTCCATTTCGAGTCACGAAACGGCTTCCAGTATACTAAAGTTCACATGATTTCACAATTTTTTGACCCCACCTCAATAGGCTTTGAAAAAATATCTTGGGTAGAGTCGTTTCAAATAATATCTCAATATTAATTATCTACAACTATTCATGCAGAGATGACTGGAATATAGGAAAGAGAACAATATTTTCTACATAGGTCAAAAAAAATAATGAGGTAGATTCAAAGGTTTCTGATCAGAATCTTATTTCATATTAATTTATATGTTTGTGTGAATGAAATATAATTTTCTGAAAATGTTGTAATTTTTATCATAAAATAAGACCCTATATTATTCTTCGCCAGTACTTTAAATTAATATTATGAAAACCAATGTATCGTATGAATTACCTGTGATGGGTATCAACAAATGATTATGTACTATGCCCAAAATTTAGCTTTAGATTATCTGGAGTCTTGAAGTTCTCCGTTCTCACATATTCCGCTTTATACTCAATTGGTTTCAAATCTTGAGTTGTAGTATATTATTCGGGACATATATTGGTCGTCTGAATAAAATAAAATCTTATTAAATTTATTCGGTTGCTCGTTATTCTTCGAAAATAATTTACAATTTTTTTAAGTATATCTAATTTATCTACAGTTTATTTTACTCCATTGCTTCTTTCAATAAAATTCGAAGTTCGTGTTAGAGAGTTCAAGATCATAATAACATTCGAAGGTCCTTCAACAAAATATGGTTCAATTAATCAATGTCCCAGATGTTCCACCCCACACATTTATAGACCATCTCTCTTCGTTTCCCATTACTCCGTAAGTATGTGCATTAAAATCGGAATAATTGTGGAAATTGTGTCTAGTATCCAGATCATTGTTGTTAAAAGTACATTTAGCACTGAACAATACATTCTAGAAAAATCTGTCATTTTCCGTTATTCTATCCACCACCCACAAACAAAATTGAATTCAGTTATTGAAATCATTTCCATTGAGATTTTGAGCATGCTGGATCTTATAAAGCTGAAAATGCTGCTGTTTTAGAATTCTCGAAATGCATGTTCGACTAATATTAGTATTTTGACCTATTTGATTATGACTACTATTAGGATTTTTAATCACAGAACCGAGTACTATAATAATATTCTCCTTATTTCCATTAATTGGTTTTTTTGTAGTGGGTTTTTGATAAATAACGCAACTACTCTCTGGATCGAAACTTTTTCGAAACTACTTTGGTCGTGTCAATAGGATCTTCCTGTGAATAAGTATTCGTTTCGACTGATTTGAACCAAAAAAATTTCGTTTTTCGGAAGACGATTCGTGCGGCGATAATCTCGAAACTCCCCGAAAACCTTTCGAAAACGCCGAAAAGAAAAAGGTCCACGATTTTCTCGAAATGGCAAGGAGGAAATTACCCAAACGAGCAGGCTATACAAATTTTTTCCTTCGCCTAATCAGTCCCGCACTTTTTACCGAACGAAGCGTTCGTCTTTCCCATCTTGCTTTTCGAAATTTTTATCGCATATTTTCCACGGGAAACCTTATAAATCTGCGTCAGAAAAGAGGTCCATTTTCAGAAGCACAAGATATTTCCACATTTTCGAAAAAACGGACACGCCCATTGAAAGTCGTCGCCGAAAACGCTTCGGTTCGAGGTTTAAAAATATCGGCAAAAGAGAGGAAATACAACGAAATCCGAGAAGAAAGACAAAATTCTATTCTCACGTCTTTCTTTTTCGCGGAAAGGGCTTTCCAGTAGTTTTAATTAATTCCGGAAAAACGACAAATTTGCTCGATACCCCTGCCGTCCTCATTTCCTTTTCCACCAATAGGAAACGAATCACGTGGGGAACACGACGATTACCGAGCGTCAACGTTGACGTTGACGTTTCTCAAACTCAAATTCTAGGGTTTGGATCGTGGAATAACATCTTATTTAAGAAATACATCAGTCATCTCATCAATGAAGGTACATCGAAATCATCTCGAAACCTGTCCGGTTACGTAGAACGTAAAAGGTTTCGATTCGATCGCGAGAAAAACGTCGTATTTGGAACGTATAGGGGAGAACTCCTTCGAAACGTAAGTTAACATTACATATTTGGTTCGTTTTTGAACGAAAATTCATATATTTTCACGAAACAAACGTTTAAGACGATGCGTTAATTCGTCTAAACTTTCATTTATGTCGTATTTTTACCTATTTACTGGATTAAAATACGTATTTTCTTCTATTTCTATGCACACAGCGTTCGTGACGAAAGTTGAAGTAGGTTGTGTACATTCCAGTCAGTCGGCTATATTTTCCGACGTTCTCGAAAGAGACGCTTGAAAACGAAAATGAGATTCGAAAATGGATTTGTACATTTATTTTCGCTACGAGTGAAGGCCTATTGTTATTACCTACGATACCAATTCCAGCGATATAAACCATCCGTATTTTCCAATGTTATTAGAAAAAAAAGCTACTCGAAAAGTAAGTATTTACAGCACGATCTTTTTCGTCAATAATAACACGAAAATTTCCAGCTCATTCCACTAAGTAGAACGGAGAAATGTGCAATACAGAACGGAACAAGTTTCAATATGCACGCGAAACTGAATATCTCAAGAGGTTAAGCCAACCGAGAATATAATGTGGTATCTGAAGGTTAGGTTAGATTATTTGTTATTTGTCGTATATTGTTGTATATATATATATATATATATATATATATATATATATATATATATATATATATATATATATATATATATATATATATATATATATATATATATATATATATATATATATATATATATATATATATATATATATATATATATATATATATATATATATATATATATATATATATATATATATATATATATATATATATATATATATATATATATATATATATATATATATATATATATATATATATATATTCATAATATTATAATATTATTTTGAGTGCCAAATGAACTTTTTCTGTCGTCTAGGCGCCCACCGTGCCTGTATTTTCAGGGCGCCTGAGCATTTTAGGCTCCAAGTTGACGACAGAATTTTCAGTTACTAGGTAATTAGAGACGACGGATGATGGAACCTTCAAGGAGCTCAGGCGTTTGAGGATTCTAGGAACTCTGACGCCGGGAGAGTCGGAGTGCCCAGTTGTTCGAAGCGCAAGGTTGGTTTTGGGCACTAGGTGTTCAAGGCGTCTGGACAATCAGAGGGTCTGACAGATCGAGGCGCAGACGGTTCCAAGGGTCCGAGTTTTAGGCGCAAGACAGTGTGGGGCGCTTGAGCGTTTATAACAAAGTAGTTCTGAGTGCAAGGTGGTTTGCGTCATGTGGATGTTCGGACGCAAGATAGTTCTGGACGTTTGAACGCGTAAAATATTTCAGGGAGTTTATGCGCGAGGTATTACGGGGCGCGTAGGCGTTTGGGGATGAGAGGTAGATCTACCTGCCTAGGCATTCAAATTGCAAGGTAGATCTGCCAAGATCTTCCCGCCTAGGCGTTTAATGTACAAGGTGGATCTGCCCGAATAGGTGTTTGATATACGAGGTATACGTGCAATTTTAATAAAAATAGTTCAGATGAACATAGGTCCGCAAAAGCATTGTTACAGAGCTACAGGTTGTTGATTTTGGTAATTTCGAATTAGTCCAGAACGGAAAGAGTTGTCAGAAAAAAATTGGCACCACTAAACTAGTCCCTGAAAATTAGATCGATCTGCAAAATTTCACATAATTGCCGTTCAAATACCTCGAAATTTGGCTACCATGTACATTCAATACTGAACAATATTCTTTCGAAAAAACTGCCATTTTCCATTACTCTATCAAGCACCTACAAACAGAATTGAATTCAGTTATTAAAATCATTTCCATTGAGATTTTGACCAAGCTGAATATTATGAGGCTAAAATTGTGCTTTTTCAGGATAAATATATATTTGAACGTACAATTCAAATATTGAATGATATTTAGGGTGTTCAATTTGAAAAATCACAGATTTTATAATTTTAAGGCATTTGAGACAAACTGTATAATATGAAATTGATTTGAAAAGGTACCCACAATATCTC
Source organism: Cryptolaemus montrouzieri (assembly GCA_013387265.2). Classification (NCBI taxonomy): domain Eukaryota; kingdom Metazoa; phylum Arthropoda; class Insecta; order Coleoptera; family Coccinellidae; genus Cryptolaemus; species Cryptolaemus montrouzieri. The sequence goes on along the minus strand of JABFTP020000120.1, from coordinate 50,531 downwards.
CTTATATTTTCCGGAAGAAAAATAACCCTATAGTTCCGTAATTAGGTCATAATATTCCGTACGGAATAACGTGGACAACTCTATATTAGAATATTCAAACATTTTAAATTTTGAAGTGTTTCTTTCATTCAAAAGGAAAAAGTATAAATAGTGAGGACTAATCCGAAGTTTGGGTATCCTATTAATTTCAAATCTTTAAATCCCACAATAAACGATGATTGCAGTAATTTGTTGTATTTAAAAATTTTTATTCAGTTTATATACAGGGTGTTACATAGTAGTATGTCACAGCTTGAGGGGGTAAATCTAGGTGCAATGTTAAGGAAAAAGTTCATATAAACATAGGACCACAAAAACGTCCTTACGGAGTTACAAGGTGTTGGTTTTGATTCAATACTCCTGCAGATTTTGAGAAAATCAGCCGAAATTTGAAACTCAAGTTATTTCTTAGAGCTAACCTTATTACACACCCTAGATTTTAACTGAAATTCACAAGGTGCTCTCTTTTCCGAGACCATGTCTCATTTGGCGCTTTCAAACTTTTTTGCTGTACGCCACTGATCTGCGAACATTCAATTTTTGTCACCTTCGTTCAATTTATGAACTCTTCTGACACTTGTAATTTTTTGATATCTCCAATCGTTTTCGAATGAAAAATTATGGAATTTGAATTATTTGAATTGTATGTTACTCGCTTAAGAAAAAAATATAAAAGACATACTCGATAGGTATGCCCAATATTATATTTTATTTTGATAACTCCTCTTCTGAGACTCAAGTTATATTTATTCAATATGAAATTAAAAAAATTACGAATAAAAACTAAATAAATTGCTGGAAGTGTCCTCCACCTGCAAGAATAAAGGACTCTGCCCTTCTTCCCATATTATATTATAAATCAATCCTGGGGTAGTTCTTATCGTGTCAAAAGAGGTTTTTATTAGATTTCCCACTTCTTCTATGGTGTAAACTGGAGTGGTATGAACTAAAGTTTTGAGATATCCCCATAGGAGAAAGTCTAAGATATTTAAGTCTTGGGACCTAGGTGGCCATAGTTCTGGCCCACCCCAACCTATCCATCGGTTGTTGAATGTAGTATTCAAGAATTCCCTAGCTTATCCATTGAGATCTGCTGGTCCCCTGTCATGCATGAACCACATTATGTTTCGCACCAAAAGTTTAGCATCATCGAGCAATAAAGGTAACTTCTCCTGAAGAAATTGCTGATAAGCGGGACCGTTTAGTCTGTTATGCAAAAAAATGGTCAAATTCCGACCTAGACATTTAGGAAGATTTTTCTTGATGTTGAGATTCTTCAATCTAATAGGGGTTTTCCTACGACCAATAATGATTTTTCTGAAAATTCGTGATAGCAGTTCTCGAAAAGTTAGCTTCGTCTGTGAACATGATTTCACTAACAAAATGAGCATTTTCTCTAATTTTATCTGAGAACCATCGGCAGAAATTCAGTCTTGAAGAAAAATCTCGAGGAAGTAGAGTTTGGACGCGTTGAATATGAAACGGGTAAGTACAATAAAAAGTCGTGGAGAATCCTCCAAACTAGAACATGCGAAATATTCAACTGATTACCAATGTTTCTTGTGCTCACATGAGGAGTCGAATCAATACAATTCGAAACCGCTTCCTCAATATCTGGAGTTCACAAAGTTGGAAATCCATCTTTTAAATGATTATTTGCAGTTAAAGTACCAGTTTCCCTCATCATTCTGTGGATATTCGAGAATCTTCGCCTGTCTGATGTTACTCGATTTGGAAAGCGCACCTGATATAATCCCCTAGCTCCTGTTATGTTTCCGTCAGCCAGACCGTACATGTAATGGATATATGAACTTCGACTACTTACATTATGTTTTTAGGTACTCGAAAGTGCATTTTGCAGATGAATGCAGTTCTTGTGACTATTTCTTCTTTGGCGAATGCATAATTATCAAAATCGCATTGTTGGGATTCAGACTCACTGACATTTGACGGGATGCCAAACTTCAATAATAGGACTATTTGGTACCTGCTATTAGCCGTACAAATTTACAATGAATTATTCAGGGGGTTACACGTCATCATCACCACAGATCAGATAATATGGATTCTAGTTCTGTATTTATCTTCATTTGGTTTTTCCGCACTTCTTAGACTGTAAAGATGTAGGTACTAATATCTGAAATGGAAAAACAACCATAACTGAATAAAATTAGAAAGTTTCAGAAGGATGTATGTTATTTTGATAGTTGCCAATAAAGAAGTTAATATTTAAACTTTCATTTCCTTCTAAAATATTCAATTGAATTCAAAATATATCTATTTGAATCAGGATATTGTTCTAAATGTAGCGTAAAGAGTTCACTTTTGAAGCTTTACATTATTTTATATTTTCTCTCTTCTTCGTTTTCGAATGGAAGTTTTACACCCATTCAAGAATTTCGTTCGTTTCATGATATTCCGATCAAAATGATATTCAGGCGTCTAATTCATCCATCTATATAAATGGAATTAATTATCGAAATTAAATATACGCGCAAGAGACTATACAAATTTGTATAATTCTCTTTCTTTTATTTGTGATAATGTATAAAAGAATCTCTATATGAAAAATTACTTGCCAGTAGTTATTCGGCTAATACCGTACGAGGGTTATCAACACAAGATATCTGTTACTTTATTGAAAGCCCTAGAATTTTCAAAAGCACGTAATTTTTCTCGAATCGCTTTATGACTCGAATATGAATGAATTCTAACTCACCCTTCTACGCCCCTAATGTTTATTTATTACCTTTGATCTGATATAAAAACGTGGGTAAAATTGTTTAATTCCGTTAAGTGAAATCAATGTCAAATTTTCCTAAAATATTGCAGTTCTAAATAGTGAACATAACAAAAATACTTTCCAAACATTGACCTGTAATGCATAACGCTAGTTAGAAAGATAGAAAGATATGGGCTATTCAAACATGTATTACTAGATGAGTGTTTCCAATTAAATTGTAATGCCAGAGAAATAAAGGTGAATTGGAACGGATTCAACTTCGAGTCACAAAACAGCTCCCAACATAGTAAAGTTTACATGTTTTTACAAGTTTTAGACCCCACCTCAATAAGCTATGAAATATTTTGTTGGGTAGAGTTTTTTTGAATAAGTTTTCAATATTAGTATTTTACAATTCCTCAAACTGAGTTGACTGATGTGTAGGAAGAGAACCTTGTTTTTGCGCATAAAACATAAAAAAAGTAAAGTGGTAAAATCATGGGTTTCTGATCAGAGTTTTATTTCAGAATAATTTATTAGCACATGTGAATGAAATATATAGTTTGCTAAAACTTTATAATTTTTCATCATAAAATAATACCTCTCATATATATAATTCTTTTGTCAGTACTTCAAAAAGAAAGTAAAATTATCACATAAATTACCTGTGATGCTTAAATGTATCATGCCCGAAATTTAGCTTCAGAATATCTAGAGTCTTGAAGTCATCATCGGGATATATATTGGTCGTCTGAATAGGAAAAATCTTATTAACTTTATTTAGTTTCTCGTTTTTCTTCGAAAATAATTGACAATTTTTTGAAGTGTATCTAATTTAACTATATGCTGTCTATTTTTTCATTACTTCTTTCAATTGCTTTTACAGTAGCATCATTTAACGTTCTTGATATCCTAACCATCTAAAATTTGATCCAGGTTATTTCTAGAATTCCCTTTGAATTATAAGCAAGCTTACAGAAACGTTGTACAAATTGATACGAAGTTACCAGATCTGAAAAATATTCTAGTATTTCTCATTATTTTTGATATAAAATATGTTTCAATTTCAAAGTTTTGACAAAGGGATATTGCTGTTATACGCAACCGTGTTAACTGGGTAAAATCCTCTAATTAAAATAGGGTCAAATGTTCATTTTGTATCATAAAAATAGCATCCGCTCACATTTTCTATAAGCTGAAGCTCACCAAAATTACCCCATTTCTTATTTTCACTCAATTTATGATTCATGTTCCAAATTTTGTTTAAAACTTATTATTAGTAGTAAAATCTTCAACTCATAATTGTATTATATATGTCGAATTTCTAATCATTATTTTGAATAAAGCATTAAAAGTTGGTACTCATAACCAATTGTGTTGAATATTTTCTATATTCTTATTGTTTTTTCGAAAATGTAATTCATTATTGATTTATAACAGCATAATTGCACCAAATAATATACAAAAATATTCGACATATTTTTCATCAATTCCATGTTTTATGGAGCAGCTATATGAAATAATACCAATAGAGAAAACACTCTTTCGATATATTTTTATGACATTTTCCGAGGATGAATATCATGTCAATAGGATCTTCTTTCGAATGAATTTTTATTTTGATTGATCACAGAATTCTAGACTATTAATACAAATACGTTAGCCTTTTTTAGTTCCGTTCTAAATACTCAACTGACTGACAGAGGAATATCTGACATTTTTTTGCGAAAAGGTAACCAGATAAAAGAAATTTCTATGGATGTTTCATTCGAGCAAAATCTAATTTTTCTCTCATAATGTAAAAAAGCCAATACTTAGGAGTGGACATGCTAGCAATATTAAATAGGTTATAACAATATGAACTTTTTGGTGAATACAAACATATGAAAATTAGTCGCTTGCAGAACAGTCATTTGTGTGTTGTGTTGTGCTACTACTTAACTCGATAGATTTTTCGGTTAGTTTTTGCTTTTGCATTATTCTTAATTAAAGCTCGTTTCTATAATTTCTTTCAAATTTGCTTGTTATTTATAAATAATTAAATACAACACAATCTTCAATAAGAGAGAACTATTTCCAAATAACCTACTGATTTCCAATCAAAAAAAAAATATTTGATTTATATGCTCACCTCGCAAACTTCCATTTTTTCAAACATTAAATTATGAACTACATCACGAATTCCTCATTCAATTTTGATATTTTCTTTCTATATGTAAAAACTCAATTTAACCTTTATATGTATATTTCTCCTTCTCTGTCTTATCCATATTGCATCAAAAGTTGGAATTAATAATAACTTATGCGAAAAATTTTGGTTATATATGAAATTTCAATAAATAATACCTTCTTGGAGACTAAAAAGATGTTTCTAATAGGAATTGATTCAAATTGTTCATTTCATATTCACTTCATCGAATTATTTTGAAATACAATTTGTTTCAGTTTTGAAAAAGGGACATTGCTGTTGTACGCAACCGTGTTATCTGGGTAAAATCCCTCCAATTAACATAAAGTGAAGTAATTAACTTGTATCGTAAAGAATGTGTCTTTTTCAAAATAGTATCAGCTTACAGTTTCCATAAGCTAAGGCTCATCAAAGCTAACCCAGATCATTTCTTATTTTCACTTCCTTGAACTAGAAAAAATCCTCAATTCATAGCTGAATTATCTATGTCGAATTTTTTGATCCTTATTTTCAATAGAGCATTAAAATTAAGTACTCTAAACAATGTTGTTGAATATTTTATATATTTTATTATTTCATCCGACAATTTAATTCCTCATTGATTTAAAACAGCATTATTGCACCAAGTTATATAAAACAAAATTCAGCATATTTTTCATCAGTTCATCATGTTTTTAAGGGGCAGCTATATGAAATATTACCATAAAAAACACTTTCCAGATACTCCTAAATTTCAACTGGGATACAAGAAAGTTACCATATCTAGGGTACTAATTAAGTAATGTTAAAAAATATATTTACATTCTTCAGCCATGTTTTTGAATAGCATTCAGAGATGCTTTAGAAAAATGTTATACCCAATCGGTTTTCGAGCTATAAGGTAAAACTGTGTCTTTTTCAATACAAACCATATGCGAAATGGGTCACGTTAAGTAGAATATTTTTTCCCTTTTCGAAATTAATAATATGATAATTACATTATTATGGCGTATATGTGCTGGTGACCCGTCATGCATGAACTAAATTATATTTCTTACCGAAAGTGGCACATCCTGGAGCAATAAAGGTAACTCCTCCTCAAGTAATTGCCGATAAGCGGGACCGTCTAGTCTGTTTGGAAAAAGAGATGGACCAATCCAATATCTTCCAATTATTCCGACCCAGACATTTAGTGAGAATTGTTCTTGATGATGAGATTCTTCATTCAAATGGTGGTTTCCTCAGCCCAATAATTAATATTGTGAAAATTTGTGATAGCAGTTCTCGAAAAGCTAGCTTTGTCTGTGAACATTATTCCACTATCAAAATGAGCATTCTCTCTCATTTTATCTAAGATTCATCGGCAGATAATACATAGACTCATTAATATCCCAATGTCAAAAAATAATTACATAAAAGAGCTAAATATAATTAAACAAATAGCAGTCAATAACGGTTACAGTCCAACTATGATTGAGAACATGATTTCACGCAAAAAATTTCAAATAGAAATCCAGGAAGTATTTCCAAATATAAAAAGTTCAGACACAAAATACAACAGCTTAATTCATATTGATAATCCTAGTCTAAAATTAAAATCATTCCTCTTGCTTTATAATTTCAATATAGCATTCCGAAATGATACTTCTTCAGGCCGACGTATCAAAAACTGCAAATCTAAAATTGATAAAAGTATTAAATCCAGTTTTTATAAGCTGTCTTGCGTGGATTGTAATAAAATTTATATTGGTAGAACTTCAAAATTTTCAAAGTTAGATTATCCGAGCACAAATGTAGTTTTAATTATCATAAATCAAATTCTTATTATTCTAATCACTTATTCGAATGAAATCATAACTTCAATGATAATTTCAAAATTTTGCACAATGAAAATAACAGACAAGAAATCAATCTATTGGAAATTTTAGAGATGAACAAAAAAATTCAGGTAGGATAGTTAATAGTCAATTAGACCTAAATCCTTCTCCTTTACTCTATCTTTTCAATTCATAAAGTGAGCAACTCCGATGGGTTTTCCAACATACCTCTTGTACCTATTGTAATATAAAGTAGGTAATAAGACTAATGTATAAGGAATAACTCTGTTTATTAGTTTGTATCAGCTGATGAAGCCACAGTGTGATGAAACCGGTCATAGTTTTGTTAATATAGTGAAAATCTAAATACTTCAGTTTTATTTAATTGAAAATGTACTGAATTTGTTCGATCCGATAATTTCTAATTTTCCAAATCGAAACGGATATTCTGATGTAGTAATAATATATAATAAATAATATAATAAAAAAGAACAATTCGTATTTTGGATCGACGGAAAATAGAAGCTGTGAAAACCCTTATATCTTATCAATAACTCAAATTTTACTTGCTTGAACCCTTATCACTTGAGTTTAAATTAAATTTCTGAAAGGCCAAATAACTCAAAAAAAAATCGGGCCCCATGTTGGGCGCCAAATTAAGTATGTCACGGTAAATTTTGAAATTAAACTTATGAATCAATATTTTCTATCTTGACTGTTAACATTATTAAATTCAAGAAGGGGATGCGCGCGGCTATAGTCTTCAGTGGAGATGGGGTGGGTCCCAACAATATGAAATGAATGGCGCCAGATAAATAAGAACGAAAAAAGAATCTCGCAGTGACTAACGGACCCCCTTGAAATAAGTACAAACTCTCAAATAAAGTCTCTGACGAAAATATAATTGAATTTATTGCTCATTTAAATGACTATTTATATAAGTTCAAGGAATAATACACAACGAAATACATTTTAGAATTCAATGATTATATTGATGGAAGAAAAATGGTGGTAGAGATATTCAACAAATCATATTCAGAAAATAATAACTACTTATATTCTAAATATTATAAGTTCTACGTTATTTATAATATAGAAACCCTTTATATATACAAAAACATAGATGAAAGGAGTCAATGCCGACATTCATTCACATGAAACTAACAATAATTATTAAACTTTATATATAGTTGAGGAGTTGAACCAAATATCAGGTAAGTTTATCGATTGATTATGAAAATATCTATAGTCCGATCAAACTGATTATTGTGAATATAATTTCAATATTGAATTGAACGTGAATGTATTTTTTTTTCGTTAGGCATTCCGAATTTCTTTTATACAGAAATATCTCCCATAAGATAAAGATATTCTCAAACAAAAACTCAATTCAAATTTTAAAATAATGTTTATTTATACGCTCATCTGATAATTTTCTTTCTGAATTCACTCTTGAGTCATTAGAATCAAGGGTAACCATCAAATTTCGTTTAAGCAATAATTTATAAACTATATCGTGAGTTCCGTATTCAAAATTTAAATTTTTTTTCGGTAAATACTTTCAATTCTTTTCATTCAGAGTTTCAATTAGGCAAAACCGCATGCTTCATTGATTCAAAGTAGGCTGCAATTTCATCCACGAATATAAGAATAATGAAAGCTCATTAAGTTTGCAAACTCCTTAGCAATGTGACACGTGGGCAAATTCAAATATAAATGTAACTTCTATGGTTTTGTCTCGAACAAACCCAATTTATTGCCGGAACTTTGAAAGAACCCACCTACAAATCTCCAGGAAGAACTTAACTATATGACTACGACCTCCGTCTTTATTGTTGCTTGCGAATATTGATGGCTTCGTTTAAAATGGAATGTTTACTTTGGACGTCTAGAATTTGTAGTAACGTAGACGAATATGTGTTTTAGGTTCTCTTCGAAGATAAAATTGAATGAACTGAACACATATGTATCTAAAAACGATAAAAATAATATCTAGATAATTATCTTCACCAAAAATAGTCACTCATGAATTTCATGCATACTAAATCTTATATTTTTGTATGATCTTTTATGTATCTTTCCATTTAATAATAATTTTTTTCGAACATATTTTCTTCAAAAGAAATATTTTTATCAATCAGCCATCTGATGATGCCTGCTTTACGCCATGAAGATGTTGTCGTTAATTCAATCTTTCGCGAATGGTTGCATGCGTTATTTATTACAAAACAGTGGAACCAAACCCAACCTAGAGAAATTAAATCCAACAACTGTTCAATATATTCTTCAAAAACATCCGCATTCACCTCCTCATGATGGTTTCCAGTACTTTTACTTTGAAATGATAATAACCCCTCATCTACAAAACCGTTAACACTATATACAGGGTGTTACATAATATTATGTCACAACGTCAGGGGGTAGATCTACGTGCAATTTTAAAGAAAAAAAGTTTACATAAACTTAGGTCTGCAAAAGCTTCGTAACAAAGCTACAGGGTGTTGAAATTTTCGGAAAAATGGCATTTTCTTAAAAATCCTGTAGTTTTGAGATATTCAGCCCAAGTCTGGAATGCGAGCTATTTTTCTATAGCTCCCATCATTACACGTCCTAATTTTCAACTAGAATATACAAGGTGTTTTCTTTTCCTGACCAGTGTCTTCTTTTGCTTTTCAAACTTTTTTAATTTTACAGTACGCCACTGATCAGCGTACAATCAATTTTCAACATCTTCTTTCAACTTATAAACCTTCTTGACGTAATTCTTTTGTTTCTTATACTTTTTTATGTTTCAGGTGAATATACTGATTTAGAAAAATACTTATGATCCTAGTGAACTATTTATCAAGTAGCTCAAGTAGAAAAGTTTATATCTACTGCACATCACAATTAGAGTAGAAGAGAATCCAGCATATCCACCATTAGAACCCAATTCGACAAACCCAGAACGTTCAACGATTGACACGGAATTGCTCCAACGAATTATGTTAGATTCTCCTCGAGTTTACACTGCATCGGGGAGTTCAAACATGAAACCAATGAATGGTACATCGCTCAAGCAAAATGGAGAAGATTTCGGCATATGGAATCCAAATACGTTAAAACCTCTTATCAAAGATTTCCATCTAATGTTACAGAAATAAGTGGAAACATTCATGGAAATTTTAACCAATTTTTTAATGTAGAAGTAGAATCTTCAGTCAAACGTTTCCAACTACTAGTAAATGAATATGAACTCATTTCACCTCCATTGAATTCTCCGGAAAATAATGAATGGGAAAAATTACCATCTTGTCAAATGGACATGAAAAGAAATACAAAAACGCCAGCAAATATAGATGAAAACTCCTATGAATATATAGAAAATTTCATATCAATGAAAAACTGTAACATGCTGAATTTTATATCTCCTCCACAAAGTTCTTCTGAAACTTATGTTATAGGGGAATTGAATTCAGATTTAAAGGTACGAACTGAAGAGTGTGAACCAAATTCTTATTCGGAAAAAGGAAGAATAAATGATAACCCAAATGCCATCGTCCATTTAACTCCCCCAGGAAGCAACAATGCATATACAAGTTCTTTGGAAAAATTCCTTGACGACATATTTCAGGATAGAGATGAGTGTATTCATCTTTACTACGAAACACCCTGTGATAGCAAAATTGAGAAACCAACAACTGAACAAAAAGTAAGCTCAGAAACTTATAAAGAAAATCTGATCCCGAATGTAATTAATTTGAGAAATAAGAAACGTAAAAGATCAACTCTTCACAAGAAGCATTCAAGATCAACATCAAGTAAGAAGAATAAAAATTAAGAAATCAATATTCCCAAAGGAGGAATAAAACTAAAATTAATTTTGGGTAAATATAGAGAATACAGATCTGTACACTACTGATGCTTATTTTGAATTCGTATTTAATCTTATTCCTAAAATTTCACTATTTGTGCTATATAATCAAAGTGTCGGATATGATTTTATGCAAAATTAAGGAAATTATTTCACCAGTGAATAAAATCTGAATCAAGAACATCTCTCATTATAAAAAGATGTAGTAGAATAATATGATGATTGTTTATTATTTAAAATGAAAAATCATCAGTAAAATAATGTGATATTTTGAATTGTTCATTTTTATTATTTTTAGTTTCTTAAAGATCGTTAGATATACTCAAAATAAATACTGACTGAAGTGATAGTGCAAATGTGATTGATTTATTAATGTTTAAGTCTGTAATTATAAAACTGCATTCTGATTTTTGCTTTAGAGAATTTTTGTTAAGAGTAAATATTTAGCACTAGCAACAAAGTTGGTACCGCAATCGGAAAATACGTTAGTACACCGCCCTCTTCAGGCCATAAACCTACGAAAACCCATCAAAAACGTTTCTGCCGACAAGATAGACAACAGCTCGAGATGCAATGCTGTTGTGGTACAACACACAAAAAGTGCGAGGTATGCTTTTAAGGTTTTCGCACCGCGTACACCACCCATGGTAATTGTGAATGGCCCACCTAAATCCACTCCAATACTCTGAAAAGGTTTCAATTGCGAGATTCTAAATTTAGGCAAGTTGCCCATAGGGGGCTGAAGAGGTAAAGGATTTATTTTGAAACAAGTGCGACACTTTGAGAGAACCCATCGTAATATTTTCTTCGCAGAGAATACCCAGAATATCTGAACTAAATTAATCAAAGTGGTGTTCACACCTGTGTGTGAAAATGTAACGCGAATATATAATATCAAGCATGCTGTGAATTTACTTCTTGCAGGTAGAAGAATAGGATATTTTTTCATCCAAATGTAATACTGCATATCTCAATCGGCCTCCTACTCTCAATTTTGAAATAAGGGTTATCAGTATGGTTTTTATTTCACCTCCCGCCATATTTCCAGAAACGACGAAATAACCTAACGGAATTTTGTAATAAGCATAATGTCCTCGAATCATAAAAACAAGAACGTGATTTCCGAGATTTTGTTGTTGACCAAATTCTCCATAATCTGAAACTCCCTCGATGTAATCGAATTTAGAATTGTAACTAATACTTCTCTTTATTCCGATTTCATCAAAAAGTATGACGCAGTTTCTTTCTGCTTCGGTAGAACCGTCAAATTTCAAACGCAAATGTTCGAGAACGCTATCAAGAAAACCCGTCTTTAATTTGATCGAATTGAACCTTTTCGAGATTGTGCTTTTATGTGGGAGAGTGAATCCCTGACGAACTCGAAGGAAATTATATAATCCCGGGCTTCTATAAAAAATTGTGAGAGCAAATTTTTTTTCTTCTTCCGAATACTCTGTATGCGTCTTATGTTCCGTTTGGAGATCTATGAACGTTTTGACACTTTCTGATGGTTGCTTCATTCTTCTCCTATGTTCTTTCAGAAAGATCTGGCCTTTGGCGCGACCGCGACGTAATCGACGATTAGTTTGACGAAGGACATTAATACATTTCCTTAATTTATCGATTTGTTTTTGTTTCGAAGCTATTTACGTTTCAATTGAAAAATTTCGCGGGCGGAACATGAAGAGTCTAAGTTTGCCGTAGAGGAGAAATATGTCGATAGTGGATTTCCTTGTTCATCAAAAAGTAGTTTTACAGTCATTTCAGCCTCACAGGGACACGTAATTATGTTTTTGTTCTTATCAGAATCAGCGCTGAAATCCATGAAATCGAGTTGCAGAGTTGGTACTGCATGAGAGCGTAAATGACGTTTCGAATGATCAGTAAAACACGAATCCGTAAAGTGTTTAGTACAAATTTTTTTGTACCTGATGTCTTTACACGGAACAGATGAAATTAAATCCCGCCGATCGATTGCCCGAAGCCAATCGCCTTGTCGTGAGTCCAACGGAAATCTAAAAAATGAAACGTTTGAAACCCCCCCGCGGTGATATTTATTTTCACAATATTTCACTGAACACCTATACACGATTGCTTGGATCTTATTGGATTTTTTTACCATCGCCATTACTGGGAAAGCTCTTCAGTACATTCAGTAGCAAAAATTTTTAATCGACAGCGACCCTATATAAAATAAACCTGTTCTAGGCAAAATCAATCAAATAGAAACAAACACTTACCCAAAAGTCCGACCAAATACTAATTCTCGTTTCAAACTATAAGAAATATACGAACTCTTAAAAACTACATGAAACTAACAATAATTATTAAACTTTATATATAGTTGAGGAGTTGAACCAAATATCAGGTAAGTTTATCGATTGATTATGAAAATATCTATAGTCCGATCAAACTGATTATTGTGAATATAATTTCAATATTGAATTGAACGTGAATGTATTTTTTTTTTTCGTTAGGCATTCCGAATTTCTTTTATACAGAAATATCTCCCATAAGATAAAGATATTCTCAAACAAAAACTCAATTCAAATTTTAAAATAATGTTTATTTATACGCTCATCTGATAATTTTCTTTCTGAATTCACTCTTGAGTCATTAGAATCAAGGGTAACCATCAAATTTCGTTTAAGCAATAATTTATAAACTATATCGTGAGTTCCGTATTCAAAATTTAAATTTTTTTTCGGTAAATACTTTCAATTCTTTTCATTCAGAGTTTCAATTAGGCAAAACCGCATGCTTCATTGATTCAAAGTAGGCTGCAATTTCATCCACGAATATAAGAATAATGAAAGCTCATTAAGTTTGCAAACTCCTTAGCAATGTGACACGTGGGCAAATTCAAATATAAATGTAACTTCTATGGTTTTGTCTCGAACAAACCCAATTTATTGCCGGAACTTTGAAAGAACCCACCTACAAATCTCCAGGAAGAACTTAACTATATGACTACGACCTCCGTCTTTATTGTTGCTTGCGAATATTGATGGCTTCGTTTAAAATGGAATGTTTACTTTGGACGTCTAGAATTTGTAGTAACGTAGACGAATATGTGTTTTAGGGTTCTCTTCGAAGATAAAATTGAATGAACTGAACACATATGTATCTAAAAACGATAAAAATAATATCTAGATAATTATCTTCACCAAAAATAGTCACTCATGAATTTCATGCATACTAAATCTTATATTTTTTGTATGATCTTTTATGTATCTTTCCATTTAATAATAATTTTTTTTCGAACATATTTTCTTCAAAAGAAATATTTTTATCAATCAGCCATCTGATGATGCCTGCTTTACGCCATGACGATGTTGTCGTTAATTCAATCTTTCGCGAATGGTTGCATGCGTTATTTATTACAAAACAGTGGAACCAAACCCAACCTAGAGAAATTAAATCCAACAACTGTTCAATATATTCTTCAAAAACATCCGCATTCACCTCCTCATGATGGTTTCCAGTACTTTTACTTTGAAATGATAATAACCCCTCATCTACAAAACCGTTAACACTATATACAGGGTGTTACATAATATTATGTCACAACGTCAGGGGGTAGATCTACGTGCAATTTTAAAGAAAAAAAGTTTACATAAACTTAGGTCTGCAAAAGCTTCGTAACAAAGCTACAGGGTGTTGAAATTTTCGGAAAAAATGGCATTTTTCTTAAAAAATCCTGTAGTTTTTGAGATATTCAGCCCAAGTCTGGAATGCGAGCTATTTTTCTATAGCTCCCATCATTACACGTCCTAATTTTCAACTAGAATATACAAGGTGTTTTCTTTTCCTGACCAGTGTCTTCTTTTGCTTTTCAAACTTTTTTAATTTTACAGTACGCCACTGATCAGCGTACAATCAATTTTCAACATCTTCTTTCAACTTATAAACCTTCTTGACGTAATTCTTTTGTTTCTTATACTTTTTTATGTTTCAGGTGAATATACTGATTTAGAAAAATACTTATGATCCTAGTGAACTATTTATCAAGTAGCTCAAGTAGAAAAGTTTATATCTACTGCACATCACAATTAGAGTAGAAGAGAATCCAGCATATCCACCATTAGAACCCAATTCGACAAACCCAGAACGTTCAACGATTGACACGGAATTGCTCCAACGAATTATGTTAGATTCTCCTCGAGTTTACACTGCATCGGGGAGTTCAAACATGAAACCAATGAATGGTACATCGCTCAAGCAAAATGGAGAAGATTTCGGCATATGGAATCCAAATACGTTACAAACCTCTTATCAAAGATTTCCATCTAATGTTACAGAAATAAGTGGAAACATTCATGGAAATTTTAACCAATTTTTTAATGTAGAAGTAGAATCTTCAGTCAAACGTTTCCAACTACTAGTAAATGAATATGAACTCATTTCACCTCCATTGAATTCTCCGGAAAATAATGAATGGGAAAAATTACCATCTTGTCAAATGGACATGAAAAGAAATACAAAAACGCCAGCAAATATAGATGAAAACTCCTATGAATATATAGAAAATTTCATATCAATGAAAAACTGTAACATGCTGAATTTTATATCTCCTCCACAAAGTTCTTCTGAAACTTATGTTATAGGGGAATTGAATTCAGATTTAAAGGTACGAACTGAAGAGTGTGAACCAAATTCTTATTCGGAAAAAGGAAGAATAAATGATAACCCAAATGCCATCGTCCATTTAACTCCCCCAGGAAGCAACAATGCATATACAAGTTCTTTGGAAAAATTCCTTGACGACATATTTCAGGATAGAGATGAGTGTATTCATCTTTACTACGAAACACCTTGTGATAGCAAAATTGAGAAACCAACAACTGAACAAAAAGTAAGCTCAGAAACTTATAAAGAAAATCTGATCCCGAATGTAATTAATTTGAGAAATAAGAAACGTAAAAGATCAACTCTTCACAAGAAGCATTCAAGATCAACATCAAGTAAGAAGAATAAAAATTAAGAAATCAATATTCCCAAGGGAGGAATAAAACTAAAATTAATTATGGGTAAATATAGAGAATACAGATCTGTACACTACTGATGCTTATTTTGAATTCGTATTTAATCTTATTCCTAAAATTTCACTATTTGTGCTATATAATCAAAGTGTCGGATATGATTTTATGCAAAATTAAGGAAATTATTTCACCAGTGAATAAAATCTGAATCAAGAACATCTCTCATTATAAAAAGATGTAGTAGAATAATATGATGATTGTTTATTATTTAAAATGAAAAATCATCAGTAAAATAATGTGATATTTTGAATTGTTCATTTTATTATTTTTAGTTTCTTAAAGATCGTTAGATATACTCAAAATAAATACTGACTGAAATGATAGTGCAAATGTGATTGATTTATTAATGTTTAAGTCTGTAATTATAAAACTGCATTCTGATTTTTGCTTTAGAGAATTTTTGTTAAGAGTAAATATTTAGCACTAGCAACAAAGTTGGTACCGCAATCGGAAAATACGTTAGTACACCGCCCTCTTCAGGCCATAAACCTACGAAAACCCATCAAAAACGTTTCTGCCGACAAGATAGACAACAGCTCGAGATGCAATGCTGTTGTGGTACAACACACAAAAAGTGCGAGGTATGCTTTTAAGGTTTTCGCACCGCGTACACCACCCATGGTAATTGTGAATGGCCCACCTAAATCCACTCCAATACTCTGAAAAGGTTTCAATTGCGAGATTCTAAATTTAGGCAAGTTGCCCATAGGGGGCTGAAGAGGTAAAGGATTTATTTTGAAACAAGTGCGACACTTTGAGAGAACCCATCGTAATATTTTCTTCGCAGAGAATACCCAGAATATCTGAACTAAATTAATCAAAGTGGTGTTCACACCTGTGTGTGAAAATGTAACGCGAATATATAATATCAAGCATGCTGTGAATTTACTTCTTGCAGGTAGAAGAATAGGATATTTTTCATCCAAATGTAATACTGCATATCTCAATCGGCCTCCTACTCTCAATTTTGAAATAAGGGTTATCAGTATGGTTTTTATTTCACCTCCCGCCATATTTCCAGAAACGACGAAATAACCTAACGGAATTTTGTAATAAGCATAATGTCCTCGAATCATAAAAACAAGAACGTGATTTCCGAGATTTTGTTGTTGACCAAATTCTCCATAATCTGAAACTCCCTCGATGTAATCGAATTTAAAATTGTAACTAATACTTCTCTTTATTCCGATTTCATCAAAAAGTATGACGCAGTTTCTTTCTGCTTCGGTAGAACCGTCAAATTTCAAACGCAAATGTTCGAGAACGCTATCAAGAAAACCCGTCTTTAATTTGATCGAATTGAACCAATTCGAGATTGTGCCTTTATGTGGGAGAGTGAATCCCTGACGAACTCGAAGGAAATTATATAATCCCGGGCTTCTATAAAAATTTGTGAGAGCAAATTTTTTTTCTTCTTCCGAATACTCTGCATGCGTCTTATGTTCCGTTTGGAGATCTATGAACGTTTTTACACTTTCTGATGGTTGCTTCATTCTTCTCCTATGTTCTTTCAGAAAGATCTGGCCTTTGGCGAGACCGCGACGTAATCGACGATTAGTTTGACGAAGGACATTAATACATTTCCTTCATTTATCGATTCGTTTTTGTTTCGAAGCTATTTATGTTTCAATTGAAAAATTTCGCGGGCGGAACATGAAGAATCTAAGTTTGCCGTAGAGGAGAAATATGTCGATAGTGGATTTCCTCGTTCATCAAAAAGTAGTTTTCCAGTCATTTCAGCCTCACAGGGATACGTAATTATGTTTTTGTTCTTATCAGAATCAGCGCCGAAATCCATAAAATCGAGTTGCAGAGTTGGTACTGCATGAGAGCGTAAATGACGTTTCGAATGATCAGTAAAACACGAATCCGTAAAGTGTTTACTACTAATTTTTTTGTACCTGATGTCTTTACACGGAACAGATGAAATTAAATCCCGCCGATCGATTGCCCGAAGCCAATCGCCTTGTCGTGAGTCCAACGGAAATCTAAAAAATGAAACGTTTGAAACCCCCCGCGGTGATATTTATTTTCACAATATTTTACTGAACACCTATACACGATTGCTTGGATCTTATTGGATTTTTTTACCATCGCCATTACTGGGAAAGCTCTTCAGTACATTCAGTAGCAAAAATTTTTAATCGACAGCGACCCTATATAAAATAAACCTGTTCTAGGCAAAATCAATCAAATAGAAA
Organism: Cryptolaemus montrouzieri; assembly: GCA_013387265.2. Taxonomy (NCBI): domain Eukaryota; kingdom Metazoa; phylum Arthropoda; class Insecta; order Coleoptera; family Coccinellidae; genus Cryptolaemus; species Cryptolaemus montrouzieri. The sequence continues at coordinate 32,690 of JABFTP020000120.1, read as the reverse complement.
CAAACACTTACCCAAAAGTCCGACCGAATACTAATTCTCGTTTCAAACTATAAGAAATATACGAACTCTTAAAAAGTGACATCCCCCTCCTCAATGTACCTCTACCCATTCAAATATAAATGGAAAAATCCAGAAGACACATAGGATAAATTTATTGGTTCGATTCAGTTGCATATGAATGTTTTCAGTAACAAGGTTGCCAGATTGTGATCCATCCATAACGAGTAACAGAATACGGTACCAAAAACATTTATTAATAAATTAATAAATTCAAATATACAGGGTCATTGACAGAAATTATTCATAATTTTATAATCAGAGTGTCGACAGTTCAAATTGAGAACTTGCAGTAGATTTAACGAAATATACTCAAATATATAATCAACCAGCAGTCAAAAATTTAAAAAATACAGTAAAATTTTGTAACTTATTGAAAATTTCAATACTGAATATTGTGAATCGAAGTACATAACAAATGATGCATTAGAATAAAATAATGTCTAAAATTGGACGTAATGAAAATTCGATAAAATTATTCACAAATATTCTAAATTCTCTAAATTCCAAAGCTCTCCGGGTATTCAACAACTTCATTCTCGTACGTTACTTTTCAGAAAAATTTAAATGTTGAGGGAATTGACGTATTTTTTTTGTACCACAAATGTATGTTGTGATTTCAGAAATTCGAGCATAGATGATCCTACGATTATCGTAGGATTGCAGGATATGTCCCGACTACTATTTTTTCAGTTCCTATTTTAACAATACTTTGTTCTCGTTCCATTCCGTTCTTGGTGAAATTGATTTTTTTCCAAACTGAGACAAAAACATGGAAAATTTAATAGAAATTATCTTGATTTAAAAAGAATTCAACAATCAATTATTTCCTCACATCTTGAAATTCAAATGGTTTTCTTCAAAATAAACCAGAGGGGGCTACCGAAAACCTTGATGGAGAAAAGTCTCATTCAACCACTAATACTAAGACTTGAAGGTGATTGGATATTTCCACCAGCCATAAAGAATCTTGAGAGGAAATGAATTGTATATTCATAACTTGGAACAAAAGGTATATTCGATTATTATTTACTATGAACACATTTGTATTCGCCTACACTATATGTAGTCGTATTCGTTGTAATCTTCAGTATAAAATCGTATGAAAGGTCCAATCTATTTTATCAATGAACGATATGATGCATTTTCAGGTACTTAACTTTGAAATCTTAAATTCTTTGAATTATTCACAAAATTTTCCATTTTCGTACTCAATATAACATGAAATTTGAAAGGAAACATATATCTACGCTGAAGAAGACAATTTTTTTCAATAATTTTCTTCATCTATAAAATAATTGATATTTTCTATCCATAATCAATCCGACAACACTGTGTGTTTCGTCTGACGCCTGTGGTGGTGCCCGAAAGGAGGCACCAGCAGCAGAGTTACGGACAACAATCATCGTTGGCCACCGGTTTTTTTGTATCCAGGGGAAGTAAACCTCCTCATCATTACGCTGGGTTGGCGTGGCGGCACTATAGATTGAAGAAAGAAAGCAATTACAAAAAACACTCTGTTGTTCAAGTATTGGTCTTACCAAGATTTGCTTCAATACTGGGAATCATGGCCACAGTTTTTAAGGGTTAACCGTTTCGAAGCAGTATGTTTTAATGAAAAATTTTATACATTTGAAGTCGTTTACAATTTTGGTTTAAATTTCCTCCTAACCATTGGTAGTGGTGGAAAGTCTTCTTCAATTTCGAGAGAGGATGCTACTTCTTTCCCTCGCACAAGAATTTCTTGAAATGATTGGTCAGATCTATATTGCTGAAAGTGATCAACTAAATTTTTTAGGTAGAGTGGGCACACTTTAATATTAATTGTATTAGTTTGCATTTGTTTGCTGACAATATTCGTATGAGATGAAACGTCACGTCAAAAAATAATTCCACAAATAAATTGAAAATTTTGTACAGACGTTAAGAGGAAACTCGCTTCATGTCTTGCATCAATGTGAAAGGAATTACCTTCAGTCAATTCTAGAAGACTTTCGTAAACCGTAATTAAATAAAATTTAAGGGGCTTTATTGCGTCAATTCTGCTGGGCCATCTTGTCTCACTAAGAGGCTTTAAACTTAACCCGGGGACATACCACCTTTTTGTGCATGACGAAAAAAAGTTATAAGGTATAAAAAGGGCTTTCGGATTCGCATCAAGAATGCGTTTTTGAAGGCCAACATGTTTTCTTTCATATTTGTCCCATTATCATAACCTTGTCCCCTAAAGTGTTTTAATTCTAAACTTTATTTTTTCAAATTTTCTATCACAAATGTATACATCTCTTCTCCTCTAGAGTCCAGTATTGGATTAAACGCAATAAAACTTTCCTTAACTTCAACCTTTTTTGAAGTGGTGTTAAGGACAACATACCCTAGAACAAGACTAATTTGTTCAGTATGACTAGTGCCTGGTATACAATCTAATATTATTGAAAAAAATTTTGAACTGCGAACCATTTCTATAATTTTATTTCTTACTTTGGACGACAATAATTCAATTGTTTCATTCTGTATTTGCACGCCTGAATGATGAGTCATTTTAACAGATTTTTTTTGGGAGTTATACACTCAGCTAACCTGCTGTCTCATCACTGAATCAAAAGAGGCCATCATCTCAACAGCTTTTAGAAAATTTCCATTATCATGTTCGGGAAGCAATTGAGAAGAATTTTGAAATGCCAAGCATTGTGTAGATAAATACTTAACAATTGCAATAATTTTGTCCACACATCTCGTCAATATTCTTTTTTTGTTTCTGAAATCCGCAGATGATGAGCATTAACAGTCATAGATGTCTCCAACATTTTTTTAAGATTTATCCAAGTGTTTATATAACTGTCCCTTAATTAGTTTAATAAGACAAGTGTTGATAATCAGATACTCCATTTGTATCACAAAAATCTTTAGAAATAGAGTAAATAAGTCAAGCCCTTTCGACTTTTTCTTCATTTGCTAGATTTCTTTCAAAGTATTTGCACGAAAACTTTCTCTTATCTTTATTATTGGGAAAGCTTAAACTGATGTCTATGAAGGGCGGACCACGTTTAATCAATATTCTAGCCATCTCATTGGTGATTCTTTCGGGCCACAAACCGGGGTCGGATGGAATTATATCGATACTAGCCTCATTACAGCCGTTATCGAAAGTGTCACTTGCTGCAGGTAATAATTAGTACTCATGGAATTAGGAATTAACTGCTAAAGGAACCACAATGATAAGCACCACGTGGGTAGGGTAGGAAATCTTCTTAAAAAGTTAACTAAGTAGCCTATAGTGTTTAACTTTATAGAGAAGATTATTTTCAAGTAAGATATGGCCGATCAAAGTTTGCATATTTGAGTGAAAAGCAATTTGTTCGAGCGCTTTCAGCTTAAATCCTTTCAAAAATAAAGGCGAAAAGGATATTAAACTAATTTGATGTAATAGCCCTTAAAAACCCTACAAAATGGTTTTTTAAAAAGATCAATAGTATAAAAACTAAGCGAGTTATGGATAAAACCAGTTACTTTCTTAAACTCGTATATGACATTTCAATTAATAAAAGATATTTGGCTAAAAAAATTAATTATAACCAGTATCCTATAAAGGGTTAATGTTGCTAGTAGAAAGTGGGAAACACTTACCATTTTATACAAAATCAAGTCGTTGAAATTGCAGTCAGCAGGTATTCGGCACTTAATTTAAAAAAAAAAGTAGGAAACAAAATATTAAACAACACAACTCCCCACTTGACAAAATGAAAATAACTCTATATGTAGAAATTAATAGGATTACTTGTTTTTATTCATTTGTTGTACGGTTCATTGAACTAACTGATTTAAAAACGCCTGTGGCGATACATGGCTTTTATAGCGCTCCAGGCGTTATTCATGTCTGAACAGGAAAAATCAAGAAACTGCCGCCGGATATGTTCTCGCATCATAGAAATCGGCAGTAAGTGGATGATATACTAATAAAATTTCGTGTGTATTTACACCTAATCCTATTTAATTTCTCAACTTTTATATTAATATTTTGTTTGGACCCTCGGATTTGGCGCCGTGTGCATTGCACATATGGTTGCGGAGACTCTGCAGGCTCTGTAGCTATAAGAAAAGACATTCAAGTTATAGTATTTCCCGTAAATCATATATTCTATGAAGTTCTGGAGTTTGTTTAAGAAGTTCGAATCATTTCAGAATGCATTTTTTATAATGAACGCAATATAGAATTTAAATTTTTCGAAGATTTACAAGTGTTCTATAAATATGTAGCCAAACCTCAGGAACTAATACTTTCAGTGAATTGAGGATAGAGAGTTCATATGAATATTGGTCCAGAAACTCTTTCATCAAAAATACGGGATATGTATTAAAAAAAATATTATAGTTCGTGGAATGTGAAATAAATTACGCAATGATGAATGAAGTCGCCAATTGTCTGATGATAAGCAAAAGCTCGAACGTTGAATAAACTTTTCCATCTTAAACAGTGATATTTTTTACGTAGTACTATTCGCAATCCTCATAATGGAACTTGAATTTTTTACAGTTGACTTCTGAAAAAAGTATTGTTATAATTTTCTTAAAAAAGTCATATCTCTATTTCTGTAATAAGAATCTAAGTATTTATTTATCGTAAACTGTTCTATCCACTGTATAAGTGATACGTACGCCCTTGGATTATCATTCTAAGATAACTTCGAAATTTTTAGCAGCCATCTGATAGTAGTAACTGAAAATAAAAAAATTATAGTATTCTGTTTTATCAAGAGCCATCTATGGACCATCTATGAACCTCATCTCAATCTTTCAATCCTGACCTATCCTAACCAGCCAGGATCGCGATTCTGGCTGGCGAATAAGCTTCATTTTATTCTATGGGGTGCTTTGTCTTCTTCTATACTTGGTCTATGACCAAGGCCAATAACAAGAAGAGAAGAAGAAGAATTGTTGATCTTTATTACACTAAATTAACAAAACCTCAAATAATCATTCCAATGTAAGTGAACGTGATTTAACGAACATTTAATGCATCGTAATATATATTTTTTCAGCATAATGAAGAATCCTAATATTTCATATTTACATTCGGTGTTCTAACCTATGTATTTCAGTGAAAGAAAACAATAATAAATAAGGTATTTTAAATTGAATTTAGAATTCATCTCTATTGAATTTTTGTTTCAGTTTATAAACGCTGAAGTATATTTTCGATCTCCAATTATCCTAATGAAAATGTAAATTGAATTCAATGTATTTGAAGTAAAGTTATTCAAGTTGAAATGGATGAAAGTGACTCTTTGAAACTGAGTTTTTACTTTATGTGCATGAAAGTAATTTCTTTTTAATAAAATATTTATTGTTAGATTTCAATCCACTCGATAACACGGAAGAATTAATCGGATCCACTGTGAACAGGTTGGAAAATTGAATGGAAAATAAGCAAAGACAATATTGAGCAATAATAAGAAAGTTTCAAATAAATATAAATGTAATACATCTCTCTTCTTTGATAATAATCTTCGTAGAATTTTTTAGTAAGTAAACCAGTCTGATTAATAATAGTTACAATAGAGTCAGATCTCTAACTCTGAAGGAAAGAGATCAAGTAAATTACCTGCAATTTTTAACTTCAAAATTTATTTGTTGAACAATTCTTCATACAGTTGGCATGAAAACTTGAGCTTTTCAGGATATTCCAATATTTACATAACATATAAGGTACATGTTTTGAGCTACGTCTGTGCATAACACATTGTATTTTAAGAAATTTAGTCAATGCAGTTCACTGAAATTCAGGTAGTCTATACATTCAGAAAGTAAAATTTCTCTTTAACTGGTGTTTGTGGGGAAATCGAAAAATTAACAGCTCAAAACAATTGAAGGATTGCCATTTGGAGAACAATACTGCAAAAGATGACTGCAGAAACTGAGAAAATACTGAAGGACCTACATTAATGCAAAACTCTTCGAAGAAAATTGAGAGAATTCTATGTAAAATAACTTAGGAAGCACACATTTCATATGAGGAAGAAGTGTATTCAGGATCTAATTTTCACGATTAACCACCTTAGGACAACAGGCTGAATATACGACTGAAAATATTTTGGTTTAGTCTCTACATATTTAGAATATAAAGTTTCTTTTTTATTGGTATTGCTGGGAAAATCGATTAAATCAGGAACACACAAATATATATATATATATATATATATATATATATATATATATATATATATATATATATATATATATATATATATATATATATATATATATATATATATATATATATATATATATATATATATATATATATATATATATATATGTATATATGATTTTATTCTTCTTACTTGATGTTGATCTTGTACGTTTCTTATTCTTCAAACTAATTACATTTGGGAACAGATTTTTTTTATAATTTTCTGAACTCACTTTATGTTCAGTCGTTGGTTTCTCAATTTTGCTATCACAGGGTGTTTCTTGGTAAAGATTAATACACCCATCTGTATCCTGAACTATGTCGTCGAGGAATTTCTCCTAAGAATTTGTATAAGCATTGTTGCTTCCTGGGGGAGTTAAATTGACGATGGCATTTCGGTTAATATTTATTCTTCCTTTTTCTGAATTAGAATTTCGTTCATACTTTTCAGTTTGTACCTTCAGATCTGATTTCGATTTCCCTATAACATAAGTTTCAGAAGAACTTTGTGGATGTGAGCATGTTATTGTTTTTCATTGAAATGAAGTTTTCTATATATTCATGGGAGATTTGATTTATATTTGCTGGCTAGGGTCATAAGTCTTTTTCTAGTTCAGTACATACACCTGAAACATAGAAAAGTATATGAAATAAAGGAATTTTATAGTTTTTCAATATTATAGCTCATAGAATTAATCAAATTTGGTTAAAAAAATATTCAGTGAGCCACTTAAATTTAAAATTTCAAATATTGAGTGAAACTGTATTTACGCATTTCTTAGTAATTTAGCATGAAAATGGTTCAATAATTGCCATGTTTTTGTAATTCTAGATTCTTTCCAAAAGTTTTGTCCATTATCATGAAATATTGTCAATTCAAATATAGATATTTCGGTAAAACTATTCCTATTGGAGGAAATCCACCCGAGATTGAGACCGCCCTTCTGCAAATTAATATGAAAATTTCAATACCTAAAATTTCTTTCAATTTTGCTTATTATAAATATACATCAATATGAATATGACTGAATATGAAATTTGATCTGAAAAATTTTCAGTCTATATAAGCATCACAAATGTGTAAAATCAAAACTTTTGTCAAAGGGACATTCTTCCAAAAGTTTGAATAATACTATATTTTGTCAAATCTCAAAATTAATAATTAATACTAAAAAAAGATGTAGGTACTGTATCTTCACAGGAGGTTATACGATTCTATCGTAAATGCCGGGGGGAACTCTCTAGCCAACGTTTAATTAACATCTTCATTATACAGAAAAACATTCTTTCATTTCCGAACTAGATGGGTACGTTTCTTAGAATTTTTGAGCTCTAATGAGAAATACTACAATATTTTTCAGATCTGGTAACTTCGTATCAATTTGTACAACGTTTCTGTAAGCTCAAGCTTATAATTCAAAGAGGAATTCTAGAAATAACCTGGATCAAATTTTAGATGGTTAGGATTTCAAGAACGTTAAATGATGCTACTGTAAAAGCAATTGAAAGAAGTAATGAAGCAAAATAGACAGCATATAGTTAAATTAGATACACTTCCAAAATTGTCAATTATTTTCGAAGAAAAACGAGAGACTAAATAAATTTGATAAGATTTTTCTTATTCAGACGACCAATACATATCCCGATGATGACTTCAAGACTCTAGATATTCTGAAGCTAAATTTCGGGCATGATACATGTAAGCATCAAAGGTAATTTATGTGATAAGTTTACTTTCTTTTTGAAGTAGTGACAAAAGAATTATATATATGGGAGGTATTATTTTATGATGAAAAATTATAAAGTTTTAGCAAACTATATATTTCATTCACATGTACAAATAAATTATTCTGAAATAAAACTCTGATCAGAAACCCATGATTTTACCACTTTATTTTTTTATGTTTTATGCGCGAAAACATGGTTCTCTTCCTACACTTCAGTCAACTTAGTTTGAAGAATTGTAAAATAATAATATTGAAAACTTATTCAGAAAAACTGTACCCAACAAAATATTGCATAGCTTATTGAGGTGGGGTCTAAAACTTGTAAAAACATGTAAACTTTACTATGTTGGGAGCTATTTTGTGACTCGAAGTTGAATCCGTTCCAATTCACCCTTTATTTCTCTGGCATTGCAATTTAATTGGAAACACTCATCTAGTAATATATGTTTGGATAGCCCATATCTTTCTATCTTTCTAACTAGCGTTATGCATTACATGGCAATGTTTGGAAAGTATTTTCGTTATGTTCACTATTTAGAACTGTAATATTTTAGGAAAATTTGACATTGATTTCACTTAACGGAATTAAAACTTTTACTCACGTTTTCATATCAGATCAAAGGCAATAAATAAACATTAGGGGCGTAGAAGCGTGAGTTAGAATTCATTCATATTCGAGTCATACAGCGATTCGAGAAAAATTACGTGCTTTTGAAAATTCTTGGGCTTTCAATAAAGTTACAGATATCTTGTGTTGATAACCCTCGTACTGTATTAGCCGAATAACTACCGGCAAGTAATTTTTATATAGAGATTCTTTTATACGTTATCACAAATAATAGAAAGAAATTATACAAATTTGTACAGTCTCTTGCGCGTATATTTAATTTCGATAATTAATTCCATTTATATAGATGGATCAATTAGACGCCTGAATATCATTTTGATCGGAATATCATGAAACGAAGGAAATTCTTGAGTAGGTGTAAAACTTCCATTCGAAAACGAAGAAGAGAAAAATATAAAATAATGTAAAGCTTCAAAAGTGAACTCCTTACGCTACATTTAGAAAAATATCCTGATTCAAATAGATATATTTTGAATTCAATTGAATATTTTAGTAGGAAATGAAAGTTTAAATATCAACTTCTTAATGGCCAACTATCAAAAATAACATACATCCTTCTGAAACTTTCTAATTTCATTCAGTTATGGTTGTTATTCCATTTCAAATATTAGTACCTACATCTTTACAGTCTAAGAAGTGCGGAAAAACCTAATAAAGATAAATACAGAACTAGAATCCATATTATCTGATCAGTGGTGATGATGACGTGTAACCCCCTGAATAATTCATTGTAAATTTGTACGGCTAAGAGCAGGTACTTAACAAAATAGTCCTATTATTGAAGTTTGGCATCCCGTCAAATGTCAGTGAGTCTGAATCCCAACAATGCGATTTTGATAATTATGCATTCGCCAAAGAAGAAATAGTCACAAGTACTGCATTCATCTGCAAAATGCACTTTCGAGTACCTAAAAACATAATGTAAGTAGTCGAAGTTCATAAGGAAATGTATTGAGAAATATCAAGGTATATATTTTCGTTTCACCAGTGAAAAAATTTCCAGCTGCTATGTAATATAACACTTGATGAGCATATCTACTGGTCTTGCTCACAAGTTCTAATCGATTTCAATTCGTTAAGAAGCTCGCAAAAATATGGTTGAACTTTCATTGAATTCGGAATATCAAGTAAAATGCATTGAAATATTGTACAACGACAAAACTAATTGCAAAATCTATTAACAAAGAGTGGCAGTCACATTTTCAAATTTTTCATGTATCCGTTCATAATGAAGGCAATAAACACGTTTATTTAAAAAAAACAATAAATTTTCACTATTTCTTCTCATATATAAACATAAACCTATATTTCATTCACCTGTACAAAGAAATTAATATGAAATGAGATTCTGATCAGAAATCTATAATTCTACCTCATTTTTTATGTTTTATGCACGAAAACATGGTCCTCTTCTTATATTTCAGTTATCTCAGCATGAATAATTGTAAATAAATAATATTGAGATATTATTCGAAAAGACTTCTCCCCAGATATTTCGTAGCTTATTGAGGTGGGATCAAAAGTTTTACAAACATGTAAATTTTAGTATGTTGGCAGCGATTTTGTGACTCTCACATTACAATTCAGATAATTTAATTGGAAACATATAGTTATATATATATATATATATATATATATATATATATATATATATATATATATATATATATATATATATATATATATATATATATATATATATATATATATATATATATATCAACTTTACTTGCGATATTGAAAATTTCGAAAAGTTTCTTTCTGCAACATGAGCGGATCTGATAGACAGTGTTTTCCGCGCTATACGGCACGGAATATTTTGGCCTAAATACGGAAGTATAAAATTAATTTTCATTTGGGATATATAAGGAGCTAGCACAGATACTTTTCAAAATTATTTTTACATTATACAGAGTGTCTCAAAATCCTTAAAATAATCAAAGTTGTGTTTTTTCAAATAGAGCACCCTATATATTATTGTTTATTTGGATTAACCGTTAAAACAAATGGAGTTTCATCAGAAATTTTTATACATGAAAATTGAGGTTTTTCTGATAATTCGATTTTCTTAAAATCTAAAGACATTTTTATTCTCAAAATATTGGAAAATTATTCAAGTTAGTTCAGCGAAATTGCCAGTGACGCGAGAAAATAAATCGTTATGCATATTTAAATTACTCCGGGTTGACCTTAATATATAGTATGTGCCAGAATGAAAACTGATCATTGGGAAATTCAAAGCGCAATAACTTACTTATCGTTCAGTGATGAAAATATTGAAAAATTATTCAAATTAGTTCAGCGAAATTGACAGTGATGCGAGAAAATGGATCGTTATTGATATTCCAATTACTTCGGGTTGCCCTTAATATATAGTATGTGTCAAAATTAAAACTGACCAAATGGGAAATCCAAAGCGCAATAACTTGATTATTTCAAATACGATGCCATATTTTCTATCGTCCCAAGTATTCATATTTTTATAACCTATTGAACAATCCAATAATGTCTTCACTTGAGAATACACTCTCTTATATTATGCGATAAAATATGAAACTTCGCTCAAATTGAGGTTTCTCGAATGAAATATCCATAGAATTTTCATTCACTTAGTTACCTGTTAACAATAAAAATTACAGATAATTCTGTGTCTGTCAGTTGAGTATTTGAAACAAAACTGAAAACGCCTCATGTATTTGTATTAATAGTCTCAGATTTTTTTGAATTTTGTGATTTAAGTCAGTCAAAATGTAAACTTATTCAAAAGAAGATCGTATTGATATGATATTCATCATCGGCGACTGTCCTAAAAATAACTTCGTGGCATCTCAGATTTCTACTCAAAGGTATGCTGAAAAGTCTCATCCTAAGCGAAGAGCTTCTGAAAGACTTTTGATCCAGGTTCAAGGAAGTGGTAGCATTATTTGAAAAAAACCCACTACAAGAGAACCAATTAATGGAAATGAGGAGAATTTTCTTATAGTACTCGGTTCTGTGATTGAAAATCCTAATATTAGTCAGAATCAAATAGGTCAAAATACTAATATTAGTCTAAAAAGAATTTCGAGAATCCTAAAAAGCACAATTCTAAAACAACAGTATTTTCTGCCTTATAAGATCCAGCTTGGTAAAAATCTCAATGGAAATGATTTTAATAACTGAATACTTGATAGAGTAACGGAAAATGACAGTTTTTTTGAGAATGTGTTGTACAGTGATGAATGTACTCTTCACAAGAATTGTCTGGCGAATAGACACAATTTCCCTGTTATTCCGATTTTAATCCACATACATACAGAGTAACGAATAATCAAAAGATATGGTCTGTGAATGTGCGAGGTGGAACTGATGGGACCTAATTGGACCATATTTTGTTGAAAGACTTATAAATGTTATAATGTTCTTGAACTCTCTGACACGAATTTCCATTATTATTGAAAGAAGTAATGGAGCAAAATAGACTGTAGATAAATAAGATATACTTAATAAAAATGTCAATTATTTTCATAGAATAACGAGCATTTGAATTTGGCAGGCTTTACTTGGTAAAATTCCATTATTAATAATAAAACCAAGTACTGTGTTTCTACCTTCCAATATTTATTATCTGTATGCAAAATTTCAAACTGTGGGTCGAAAGAATGATTATTTTCTAAGAGATGATTCGCGTAATTTGAATCTGATTTTTATTTGAAAAACTGCGTTTATGTTCCGATATTCTAATATTAAAATTTCTATGTGTTCTACCAATGTAGAAATTATCACAGTCATTGCAATTCAATCTATAAACACCTGATTTATTGTTTTTACCTGGTTTGGTTTTATTATTTTTATATATTTGCCTAAATTATTATTATTTTGGAAAGCTATGTTGAAATTATTGCTACTTAAGAATGATTTCAGTTTCTCACTTGTAATGCCAACGTAGGTTAAGGTGTTGAATTTTTGTTTCAATTTATCGACAGGGTAAACTTCATTCAATGCGATTCTACTTTGTTTTTATTTAAAATATTATTTATAAGTTTGTGATTGTAACCATTATTTTTGGCTATTTGTTTAATCAAATTTAGTTCTTTGTTGAAATTTTCTGGTGATAGCGGGATGTTAATCAATCTATGAATAAAACTATTGAACGCTGACATTTTATGTTGATATGGATGACACGACGAGTTATGTATTATAATATCTGTATGTGGCGGCTTATGGTAAATTGCGAAAACATGTTTTCCATTTTGATTCGAAATTGTTACGTCTGAGAAATTCATCGAATTATTGCTTTCTATTTCGGTTGTGAATGCAATTTTTGGATGTAATGAATTTATATGATTTTCGAAAATTTTCAACTGTCTATCTGTTCCTGTGAAGCAAATAATGATATCGTCTACATAGCGATACCAGTATAAACAATATTTACTGAGTGGATGATTATGAATTAAATTCTCTAAGTTATTCATGAAAATTTCTGCTAACAAAGGACTCAACGGATTGCCCATAATCAAGCCGTTTCAATAGTATAATATTTGTAATTGAAATGGAAATAATTTTGATCTAAACAAATTTTTAATAATGAAAGAATATCTGATTTAATGATAGTATTGACATGATTCCTTTCTAATAATTCTTCAACTAAGTAATACGTATCTTTCGGAGGAATGTTGGGAAATAGATTCTTAACATCGAAAGAAATAAGTTTGGAATTAGGTGGTATAGTGGTATCTTTGATATTGGCAATAAGTTCGTATGAATTTTTGACCGAAAATTCAGATTTAAAATTGCAATGTTTTATTAGCAAGTCGTTGAGGAATTTTGAAAGTTTGAACGAAGGTGCTGTTACATAAGAAACAACAGGTCTAATAGGGTAATTAGGTTTATGAAGTTTTATCAACGAATATAATTCGGCGGATTGTGGATTGGAGTTAATGAAGTTATATTTTTCTTGGTCTGTAATTAATGATTTTGCTGTCGATATTATGTTTTTAACAACTTTCTGAAATTTTGCGGTAGGATCCTTAGTTGATGTTATATAGTTTCCGGCTGTTAAGAATTCTTCAGTTTTAGAAATATAATCGGTTTTACTAATCGCAATGACGGTGTTACCTTTATCTGCTTTAGTGAATACTAAATCGTTCTTGGTACTATTTTCACGAATTGTTTTTATTATCTTATAATCGGAATTGCAATGAGGTGATAATTTCGAAAAGTCTTCTTTGATGATTTTTGCTGTTTGATGTTTGGCTAAAATATTATCTTTGGAGTTTTTGAGAATAATTTCGGAATCTATGCCTAACTGTTCAAAATTAGTTTTATTATGTTTTGGATGTAAATTATGTTTGAATCCTTTTTCTAATAGATCTTTTTGTGGTTGTGTAAAATCGGTATCAGTTAAATTAGTGAATCTTTCAAAAATTTATGGTCTGAAAATTTATCAGTTGAAGGTTTGGGTGGAGAAATTTTGAATTTAAGTGAATTCAACTTTTCTGTTGTTGCTGAAACTTTTATGTATTAAAATTTTGACATCGTATCTGGATTCAGAGTCTAAAATATCAAACTCAACAGGGTGCAATCTAAACCATAATTCCGTATGGATTACCTTCAAATATATGTTTGCAACGTCCCTCCTGTTGTACTGGATCTTCATATCCTCTTTGAGCCATATGCGTTGGCCTTTCTCAATTGCTCTTCTTGCTGGTCCACTATTGTTATGTGTCTTCAACCGTATGTAACTGGGAATCAACCTGTTTTTCAAGCACATTGAGTAGAACCATATATTCTGCGTGTGAACTGCACATCTTAGTAGTATTTTGAAATACCACAAAGCCAAAAAGCCGGTATCAGCTTTCTTTAACATTTGAATTTGGTAGGCTTTTACTTGGTAAAATTCCATTATCAATAATAAAAAACAAGTACTGTGTCTTGAGGAATTTTACTTAATAATTGCGATTCGTAACGCGTTTCACTACACCGTAGCTTCTTCAGACGAATAATTATGCAGAAAAATGTGAATGAGAATATAACTATAAATGTTCTTGAGTAATTAAAAGCTTATTGGTCGCCTCCTCCTAAGTGGTTATTTATGACAGGTATATCCAATAAAATTAAGGAATAGATTGCTCCCCGAAAAGATTCAATAAGGGTGAAGGGCTTAAATCGACTTGTTCATTGATGAGTCTACCTGAGTGTTTGTATTTATTTATTTCTAAAGTTTCCCAAAGATCTACCTTCCAATATTTATTATCTATATGCAAAATTTCAAACTGTGGGTCGAAAAAATGATTATTTTCTAAGAGATGATTCGCGTAATTTGAATCTGATTTTTTATTTGAAAAACTGCGTTTATGTTCCGATATTCTAATATTAAAATTTCTATGTGTTCTACCAATGTAGAAATTATCACAGTTATTGCAATTCAATCTATAAACACCTGATTTATTGTTTTTACCTGGTTTGGTTTTATTATTTTTTATATATTTGCCTAAATTATTATTAGTTTGAAAGCTATGTTGAAATTATTGCTACTTAAGAATGATTTCAGTTTCTCACTTGTAATGCCAACGTAGGTTAAGGTGTTGAATTTTTGTTTCAATTTATCGACAGGGTAAACTTCATTCAATGCGATTCTACTTTGTTTTTATTTAAAATATTATTTATAAGTTTGGGATTGTAACCATTAATTTTGGCTATTTGTTTAATCAAATTTAGTTCCTTGTTGAAATTTTCTGGTGATAGCGGGATGTTAATCAATCTATGAATAAAACTATTGATAGCTGACATTTTATGTTGATATGGATGACACGACGAGTTATGTATTATAATATCTGTATGTGACGGCTTATGGTAAATTGCGAAAACATGTTTTCCATTTTGATTCGAAATTGTTACGTCTGAGAAATTCATCGAATTATTGCTTTCTATTTCGGTTGTGAATGCAATTTTTGGATGTAATGAATTTATATGATTTTCGAAAATTTTCAACTGTCTATCTGTTCCTGTG
Source organism: Cryptolaemus montrouzieri (assembly GCA_013387265.2). Lineage (NCBI taxonomy): Eukaryota > Metazoa > Arthropoda > Insecta > Coleoptera > Coccinellidae > Cryptolaemus > Cryptolaemus montrouzieri. The sequence continues at coordinate 17,097 of JABFTP020000120.1, read as the reverse complement.
AAGCAAATAATGATATCGTCTACATAGCGATACCAGTATAAACAATATTTACTGAGTGGATGATTATGAATTAATTTCTCTAAGTTATTCATGAAAATTTCTGCTAACAAAGGACTCAACGGATTGCCCATAATCAAGCCGTCTTCAATAGTATTATATTTGTAATTGAAATGGAAATAATTTTGATCTAAACAAATTTTTAATAATGAAAGAATATCTGATTGAATGATAGTATTGACATGATTCCTTTCTAATAATTCTTCAACTAAGTAATACGTATCTTTCGGAGGAATGTTGCGAAATAGATTCTTAACATCGAAAGAAATAAGTTTGGAATTAGGTGGTATAGTGGTATCTTTGATATTGGCAATAAGTTCGTATGAATTTTTGACCGAAAATTCAGATTTAAAATTGCAATGTTTTATTAGCAAGTCGTTGAGGAATTTTGAAAGTTTGAACGAAGGTGCTGTTACATAAGAAACAACAGGTCTAATAAGTTAATTAGGTTTATGAAGTTTTATCAACGAATATAATTCGGGGGATTGTGGATTGGAGTTAATGAATTTATATTTTTCTTGGTCTGTAATTAATGATTTTGCTGTCGAAATTATGTTTTTAACAACTTTCTGAAATTTTGCGGTAGGATCCTTAGTTGATGTTATATAGTTTCCGGCTGTTAAGAATTCTTCAGTTTTAGAAATATAATCGGTTTTACTAATTGCAATGACGGTGTTACCTTTATCTGCTTTAGTGAATACTAAATCGTTCTTGGTACTATTTTCACGAATTGTTTTTATTATCTTATAATCGGAATTGCAATGAGGTGATGATTTCGAAAAGTCTTCTTTGATGATTTTTGCTGTTTGATGTTTGGCTAAAATATTTTCTTTGGAGTTTTTGAGAATAATTTCGGAATCTATGCCTAACTGTTAAAAATTAGTTTTATTATGTTTTGGATGTAAATTATGTTTGAATCCTTTTTCTAATAGATCTTTTTGTGGTTGTGTAAAATCGGTATCAGTTAAATTAGTGAATCTTTCAAAAAATTTATGGTCTGAAAATTTATCAGTTGAAGGTTTGGGTGGAGAAATTTTGAATTTAAGTGAATTCAACTTTTTCTGTTAATGCTGAAACTTTTTATGAATTAAAATTTTGACATCGTATCTGGATTCAGAGTCTAAAATATCAAACTCAACAGGGTGCAATCTAAACAAAAATTCCGTATGGATTACCTTCAAATATATGTTTGCAACGTCCCTCCTGTTGTACTGGATCTTCATATCCTCTTTGAGCCATATGCGTTGGCCTTTCTCAATTGCTCTTCTTGCTGGTCCACTGTTGTTATGTGTCTTCAACCGTATGTAATTGGGAATCAACCTGTTTTTCAAGCACATTGAGTAGAACCATATATTCTGCGTGTGAACTGCACATCTTAGTAGTATTTTGAAATACCACAAAGCCAAAAAGACGGTATCAGCTTTCTTTAACATTTGAATTTGGTAGGCTTTTACTTGGTAAAATTCCATTATCAATAATAAAAAACAAGTACTGTGTCTTAAGGAATTTTACTTAATAATTGCGATTCGTAACGCGTTTCACTACACCGTAGCTTCTTCAGACGAATAATTATGCAGAAAAATGTGAATGAGAATATAACTATAAATGTTCTTGAGTAATTAAAAGCTTATTGGTCACCTCCTCCTAAGTGGTTATTTATGACAGGTATATCCAATAAAATTAAGGAATAGATCGCTCCCCGAAAAGATTCAATAGAGGTGAAGGGCTTAAATCGACTTGTTCTTTGATGAGTCTACCTGAGTGTTTGTATTTATTTATTTCTAAAGTTTCCCAAAGATCTACCTTCCAATATTTATTATCTGTATGCAAAATTTCAAACAGTGGGTCGAAAGAATGATTATTTTCTAAGAGATGATTCGCGTAATTTGAATCTGATTTTTTATTTGAAAAACTGCGTTTATGTTCCGATATTCTAATATTAAAATTTCTATGTGTTCTACCAATGTAGAAATTATCACAGTCATTGCAATTCAATCTATAAACACCTGATTTATTGTTTTTACCTGGTTTGGTTTTATTATTTTTATATATTTGCCTAAATTATTATTAGTTTGGAAAGCTATGTTGAAATTATTGCTACTTAAGAATGATTTCAGTTTCTCACTTGTAATGCCAACGTAGGTTAAGGTGTTGAATTTTTGTTTCAATTTATCGACAGGGTAAACTTCATTCAATGCGATTCTACTTTGTTTTTATTTAAAATATTATTTATAAGTTTGGGATTGTAACCATTATTTTTGGCTATTTGTTTAATCAAATTTAGTTCTTTGTTGAAATTTTCTGGTGATAGCGGGATGTTAATCAATCTATGAATAAAACTATTGAACGCTGACATTTTATGTTGATATGGATGACACGACGAGTTATGTATTATAATATCTGTATGTGACGGCTTATGGTAAATTGCGAAAACATGTTTTCCATTTTGATTCGAAATTGTTACGTCTAAGAAATTCATCGAATTATTGCTTTCTATTTCGGTTGTGAATGCAATTTTTGGATGTAATGAATTTATATGACTTTCGAAAATTTTCAACTGTCTATCTGTTCCTGTGAAGCAAATAATGATATCGTCTACATAGCGATACCAGTATAAACAATATTTACTGAGTGGATGATTATGAATTAATTTCTCTAAGTTATTCATGAAAATTTCTGCTAACAAAGGACTCAACGGATTGCCCATAATCAAGCCGTCTTCTATACTATAATATTTGTAATTGAAATGGAAATAATTTTGATCTAAACAAATTTTTAATAATGAAAGAATATCTGATTTAATGATTGTATTGACATGATTCCTTTCTAATAATTCTTCAACCAAGTAATACGTATCTTTCGGAGGAATGTTGGGAAATAGATTCTTAACATCGAAAGAAATAAGTTTGGAATTAGGTGGTATAGTGGTATCTTTGATATTGGCAATAAGTTCGTATGAATTTTTGACCGAAAATTCAGATTTAAAATTGCAATGTTTTATTAGCAAGTCGTTGAGGAATTTTGAAAGTTTGAACGAAGGTGCTGTTACATAGAAACAACAGGTCTAATAGGGTAATTAGGTTTATGAAGTTTTATCAACGAATATAATTCGGGGATTGTGGATTGGAGTTAATGAATTTATATTTTCTTGGTCTGTAATTAATGATTTTGCTGTCGAAATTATGTTTTTAACAACTTTCTGAAATTTTGCGGTAGGATCCTTAGTTGATGTTATATAGTTTCCGGCTGTTAAGAATTCTTCAGTTTTAGAAATATAATCGGTTTTACTAATCGCAATGACGGTGTTACCTTTATCTGCTTTAGTGAATACTAAATCGTTCTTGGTACTATTTTCACGAATTGTTTTATTATCTTATAATCGGAATTGCAATGAGGTGATAATTTCGAAAAGTCTTTTTGATGATTTTTGCTGTTTGATGTTTGGCTAAAATATTTTCTTTGGAGTTTTTGAGAATAATTTCGGAATCTATGCCTAACTGTTCAAAATTAGTTTTATTATGTTTTGGATGTAAATTATGTTTGAATCCTTTTTCTAATAGATCTTTTGTGGTTGTGTAAAATCGGTATCAGTTAAATTAGTGAATCTTTCAAAAATTTATGGTCTGAAAATTTATCAGTTGAAGGTTTGGGTGGAGAAATTTTGAATTTAAGTGAATTCAACTTTTTCTGTTGTTGCTGAAACTTTTTATGAATTAAAATTTTGACATCGTATCTGGATTCAGAGTCTAAAATATCAAACTCAACAGGGTGCAATCTAAACAATAATTCCGTATGGATTACCTTCAAATATATGTTTGCAACGTCCTCCTGTTGTACTGGATCTTCATATCCTCTTTGAGCCATATGCGTTGGCCTTTCTCAATTGCTCTTCTTGCTGGTCCACTGTTGTTATGTGTCTTCAACCGTATGTAATTGGGAATCAACCTGTTTTTCAAGCACATTGAGTAGAACCATATATTCTGCGTGTGAACTGCACATCTTAGTAGTATTTTGCAATACCACAAGGCCAAAAAGCCGGTATCAGCTTTCTTTAACATTTGAATTTGGTAGGCTTTTACTTGGTAAAATTCCATTTTCAATAATAAAAAACAAGTACTGTGTCTTAAGGAATTTTACTTAATAATTGCGATTCGTAACGCGTTTCACTACACCGTAGCTTCTTCAGACGAATAATTATGCAGAAAAATGTGAATGAGAATATAACTATAAATGTTCTTGAGTAATTAAAAGCTTATTGGTCGCCTCCTCCTAAGTGGTTATTTATGACAGGTATATCCAATAAAATTAAGGAATAGATTGCTCCCCGAAAAGATTCAATAGAGGTGAAGGGCTTAAATCGACTTGTTCATTGATGAGTCTACCTGAGTGTTTGTATTTATTTATTTCTAAAGTTTCCCAAAGATCTACCTTCCAATATTTATTATCTGTATGCAAAATTTCAAACTGTGGGTCGAAAGAATGATTATTTTCTAAGAGGTGATTCGCGTAATTTGAATCTGATTTTTATTTGAAAAACTGCGTTTATGTTCCGATATTCTAATATTAAAATTTCTATGTGTTCTACCAATGTAGAAATTATCACAGTCATTGCAATTCAATCTATAAACACCTGATTTATTGTTTTTACCTGGTTTGGTTTTATTATTTTTATATATTTGCCTAAATTATTATTAGTTTGGAAAGCTATGTTGAAATTATTGCTACTTAAGAATGATTTCAGTTTCTCACTTGTAATGCCAACGTAGGTTAGGGTGTTGAATTTTTGTTTCAATTTATCGACAGGGTAAACTTCATTCATTGCGATTCTACTTTGTTTTTATTTAAAATATTATTTATAAGTTTGGGATTGTAACCATTATTTTGGCTATTTATTCAATCAAATTTAGTCCTTTGTTGAAATTTTCTGGTGATAGCGGGATGTTAATCAATCTATGAATAAAACTATTGAATGCTGACATTTTATGTTGATATGGATGACACGACGAGTTATGTATTATAATATCTGTATGTGACGGCTTATGGTAAATTGCGAAAACATGTTTTCCATTTTGATTCGAAATTGTTACGTCTAAGAAATTCATCGAATTATTGCTTTCTATTTCGGTTGTGAATGCAATTTTTGGATGTAATGAATTTATATGATTTTCGAAAATTTTCAACTGTCTATCTGTTCCTGTGAAGCAAATAATGATATCGTCTACATAGCGATACCAGTATAAACAATATTTACTGAGTGGATGATTATGAATTAATTTCTCTAAGTTATTCATGAAAATTTCTGCTAACAAAGGACTCAACGGATTGCCCATAATCAAGCCGTCTTCAATAGTATAATATTTGTAATTGAAATGGAAATAATTTTGATCTAAACAAATTTTTAATAATGAAAGAATATCTGATTTAATGATAGTATTGACATGATTCCTTTCTAATAATTCTTCAACTAAGTAATACGTATCTTTCGGAGGAATGTTGGGAAATAGATTCTTAACATCGAAAGAAATAAGTTTGGAATTAGGTGGTATAGTGGTATCTTTGATATTGGCAATAAGTTCGTATGAATTTTTAACCGAAAATTCAGATTTAAAATTGCAATGTTTTATTAGCAAGTCGTTGAGGAATTTTGAAAGTTTGAACGAAGGTGCTGTTACATAAGAAACAACAGGTCTAATAGGGTAATTAGGTTTATGAAGTTTTATTATCGAATATAATTCGGGGGATTGTGGATTGGAGTTAATGAATTTATATTTTTCTTGGTCTGTAATTAATGATTTTGCTGTCGAAATTATGTTTTTAACAACTTTCTGAAATTTTGCGGTAAGATTCTTAGTTGATGTTATATAGTTTCCGGCTGTTAAGAATTCTTCAGTTTCAGAAATATAATCGGTTTTACTAATCGCAATGACGGTGTTACCTTTATCTGCTTTAGTGAATACTAAATCGTTCTTGGTACTATTTTCACGAATTGTTTTTATTATCTTATAATCGGAATTGCAATGAGGTGATAATTTCGAAAAGTCTTTTTTGATGATTTTTGCTGTTTGATGTTTGGCTAAAATATTTTCTTTGGAGTTTTTGAGAATAATTTCGGAATCTATGCCTAACTGTTCAAAATTAGTTTTATTATGTTTTGGATGTAAATTATGTTTGAATCCTTTTTCTAATAGATCTTTTTGTGGTTGTGTAAAATCGGTATCAGTTAAATTAGTGAATCTTTCAAAAATTTATGGTCTGAAAATTTATCAGTTGAAGGTTTGGGTGGAGAAATTTTGAATTTAAGTGAATTCAACTTTTCTGTTGTTGCTGAAACTTTTTATGAATTAAAATTTTGACATCGTATCTGGATTCAGAGTCTAAAATATCAAACTCAACAGGGTGCAATCTAAACAATAATTCCGTATGGATTACCTTCAAATATATGTTTGCAACGTCCCTCCTGTTGTACTGGATCTTCATATCCTCTTTGAGCCATATGCGTTGGCCTTTCTCAATTGCTCTTCTTGCTGGTCCACTGTTGTTATGTGTCTTCAACCGTATGTAATTGGGAATCAACCTGTTTTTCAAGCACATTGAGTAGAACCATATATTCTGCGTGTGAACTGCACATCTTAGTAGTATTTTGCAATACCACAAGGCCAAAAAGCCGGTATCAGCTTTCTTTAACATTTGAATTTGGTAGGCTTTTACTTGGTAAAATTCCATTTTCAATAATAAAAAACAAGTACTGTGTTTTGAGGAATTTTACTTAATAACTGCGATTCGTAACGCGTTTCCCTACATCGTAGCTTCTTCAGACGAATAATTATGCAGAAAAATGTGAATGAGAATATAACTATGAATGTTCTTGAGTAATTAAAAGCTTATTGGTCGCCTCCTCCTAAGTGGTTATTTATGACAGGTATATCCAATAAAATTAAGGAATAGATTGCTCCCCGAAAAGATTCAATAGAGGGGAAGGGCTTAAATCGACTTGTTTAATGATGAGTCTACCTGAGTGTTTGTATTTATTTATTTCTAAAGTTTCCCAAAGATCTACCTTCCAATATTTATTATCTGTATGCAAAATTTCAAACTGTGGGTCGAAAGAATGATTATTTTCTAAGAGATGATTCGCGTAATTTGAATCTGATTTTTATTTGAAAAACTGCGTTTATGTTCCGATATTCTAATATTAAAATTTCTATGTGTTCTACCAATGTAGAAATTATCACAGTCATTGCAATTCAATCTATAAACACCTGATTTATTGTTTTTACCTGGTTTGGTTTTATTATTTTTTATATATTTGCCTAAATTATTATTAGTTTGGAAGCTATGTTGAAATTATTGCTACTTAAGAATGATTTCAGTTTCTCACTTGTAATGCCAACGTAGGTTAAGGTGTTGAATTTTTGTTTCAATTTATCGACAGGGTAAACTTCATTCAATGCGATTCTACTTTGTTTTTATTTAAAATATTATTTATAAGTTTGGGATTGTAACCATTATTTTTGGCTATTTGTTTAATCAAATTTAGTTCTTTGTTGAAATTTTCTGGTGATAGCGGTATGTTAATCAATCTATGAATGAAACTATTGAATGCTGACATTTTATGTTGATATGGATGACACGACGAGTTATGTATTATAATATCTGTATGTGACGGCTTATGGTAAATTGCGAAAACATGTTTTCCATTTTGATTCGAAATTGTTACGTCTAAGAAATTCATCGAATTATTGCTTTCTATTTCGGTTGTGAATGCAATTTTGGATGTAATGAATTTATATGATTTTCGAAAATTTTCAACTGTCTATCTGTTCCTGTGAAGCAAATAATGATATCGTCTACATAGCGATACCAGTATAAACAATATTTACTGAGTGGATGATTATGAATTAATTTCTCTAAGTTATTCATGAAAATTTCTGCTAACAAAGGACTCAACGGATTGCCCATTATCAAGCCGTCTTCAATAGTATAATATTTGTAATTGAAATGGAAATAATTTTGATCTAAACAAATTTTTAATAATGAAAGAATATCTGATTTAATGATAGTATTGACATGATTCCTTTCTAATAATTCTTCAACTAAGTAATACGCATCTTTCGGAGGAATGTTGGGAAATAGATTCTTAACATCGAAAGAAATAAGTTTGGAATTAGGTGGTATAGTGGTATCTTTGATATTGGCAATAAGTTCGTATGAATTTTGACCGAAAATTCAGATTTAAAATTGCAATGTTTTATTAGCAAGTCGTTGAGGAATTTTGAAAGTTTGAACGAAGGTGCTGTTACATAAGAAACAACAGGTCTAATAGGGTAATTAGGTTTATGAAGTTTTATCAACGAATATAATTCGGGGGATTGTGGATTGGAGTTAATGAATTTATATTTTTCTTGGTCTGTAATTAATGATTTTGCTGTCGAAATTATGTTTTTAACAACTTTCTGAAATTTTGCGGTAGGATCCTTAGTTGATGTTATATAGTTTCTGGCTGTTAAGAATTCTTCAGTTTTAGAAATATAATCGGTTTTACTAATCGCAATGACGGTGTTACCTTTATCTGCTTTAGTGAATACTAAATCGTTCTTGGTACTATTTTCACGAATTGTTTTTTTTATCTTATAATCGGAATTGCAATGAGGTGATAATTTCGAAAAGTCTTCTTTGATGATTTTTGCTGTTTGATGTTTGGCTAAAATATTTTCTTTGGAGTTTTTGAGAATAATTTCGGAATCTATGCCTAACTGTTCAAAATTAGTTTTATTATGTTTTGGATGTAAATTATGTTTGAATCCTTTTTCTAATAGATCTTTTTGTGGTTGTGTAAAATCGGTATCAGTTAAATTAGTGAATCTTTCATAAAATTTATGGTCTGAAAATTTATCAGTTGAAGGTTTGGGTGGAGAAATTTTGAATTTAAGTAAATTCAACTTTTTCTGTTGTTGCTGAAACTTTTCATGAATCAAAATTTTGACATCGTATCTGGATTCAGAGTCTAAAATATCAAACTCAACAGGGTGCAATCTAAACAATAATTCCGTATGGATTACCTTCAAATATGTTTGCAACGTCCCTCCTGTTGTACTGGATCTTCATATCCTCTTTGAGCCATATGCGTTGGCCTTTCTCAATTGCTCTTCTTGCTGGTCCACTGTTGTTATGTGTCTTCAACCGTATGTAATTGGGAATCAACCTGTTTTTCAAGCACATTGAGTAGAACCATATATTCTGCGTGTGAACTGCACATCTTAGTAGTATTTTGAAATACCACAAAGCCAAAAAGCCGGTATCAGCTTTCTTTAACATTTGAATTTGGTAGGCTTTTACTTGGTAAAATTCCATTATCAATAATAAAAAACAAGTACTGTGTTTTAAGGAATTTTACTTAATAATTGCAATTCGTAACGCGTTTCACTACACCGTAGCTTCTTCAGACGAATAATTATGCAGAAAAATGTGAATGAGAATATAACTATAAATGTTCTTGAGTAATTAAAAGCTTATTGGTCGCCTCCTCCTAAGTGGTTATTTATGACAAGTATATCCAATAAAATTAAGGAATAGATTGCTCCCCGAAAAGATTCAATAGAGGTGAAGGGCTTGAATCGACTTGTTCATTGATGAGTCTACCTGAGTGTTTGTATTTATTTATTTCTAAAGTTTCCCAAAGATCTACCTTCCAATATTTATTATCTATATGCAAAATTTCAAACTCTGGGTCGAAAGAATGATTATTTTCTAAGAGATGATTCGCGTAATTTGAATCTGATTTTTATTTGAAAAACTGCGTTTATGTTCCGATATTCTAATATTAAAATTTCTATGTGTTCTACCAATGTAGAAATTATCACAGTCATTGCAATTCAATCTATAAACACCTGATTTATTGTTTTTACCTGGTTTGGTTTTATTATTTTTATATATTTGCCTAAATTATTATTAGTTTGGAAAGCTATGTTGAACTTATTGCTACTTAAGAATGATTTCAGTTTCTCACTTGTAATGCCAACGTAGGTTAAGGTGTTGAATTTTTGTTTCAATTTATCGACAGGGTAAACTTCATTCAATGCGATTCTACTTTGTTTTTATTTAAAATATTATTTATAAGTTTGGGATTGTAACCATTATTTTTGGCTATTTGTTTAATCAAATTTAGTTCTTTGTTGAAATTTTCTGGTGATAGCGGGATGTTAATCAGTCTATGAATAAAACTATTGAATGCTGACATTTTATGTTGATATGGATGACACGACGAGTTATGTATTATAATATCTGTATGTGACGGCTTATGGTAAATTGCGAAAACATGTTCTCCATTTTGATTCGAAATTGTTACGTCTAAGAAATTCATCGAATTATTGCTTTCTATTTCGGTTGTGAATGCATTTTTTGGATGTAATGAATTTATATGATTTTCGAAAATTTTCAACTGTCTATCTGTTCCTGTGAAGCAAATAATGATATCGTCTACATAGCGATACCAGTATAAACAATATTTACTGAGTGGATGATTATGAATTAATTTCTCTAAGTTATTCATGAAAATTTCTGCTAACAAAGGACTCAACGGATTGCCCATAATCAAGCCGTCTTCAATAGTATAATATTTGTAATTGAAATGGAAATAATTTTAATCTAAACAAATTTTTAATAATGAAAGAATATCTGATTTAATGATAGTATTGACATGATTCCTTTCTAATAATTCTTCAACTAAGTAATACGTATCTTTCGGAGGAATGTTGGGAAATAGATTCTTAACATCGAAAGAAATAAGTTTGGAATTAGGTGGTATAGTGGTATCTTTGATATTGGCAATAAGTTCGTATGAATTTTGACCGAAAATTCAGATTTAAAATTGCAATGTTTTATTAGCAAGTCGTTGAGGAATTTTGAAAGTTTGAACGAAGGTGCTGTTACATAAGAAACAACAGGTCTAATAGGGTAATTAGGTTTATGAAGTTTTATCAACGAATATAATTCGGGGGATTGTGGATTGGAGTTAATGAATTTATATTTTTCTTGGTCTGTAATTAATGATTTTGCTGTCGAAATTATGTTTTTAACAACTTTCTGAAATTTTGCGGTAGGATCCTTAGTTGATGTTATATAGTTTCCGGCTGTTAAGAATTCTTCAGTTTTAGAAATATAATCGGTTTTACTAATCGCAATGACGGTGTTACCTTTATCTGCTTTAGTGAATACTTAATCGTTCTTGGTACTATTTTCACGAATTGTTTTTTTTATCTTATAATCGGAAATGCAATGAGGTGATAATTTCGAAAAGTCTTCTTTGATGATTTTTGCTGTTTGATGTTTGGCTAAAATATTTTCTTTGGAGTTTTGAGAATAATTTCGGAATCTATGCCTAACTGTTCAAAATTAGTTTTATTATGTTTTGGATGTAAATTATGTTTGAATCCTTTTTCTAATAGATCTTTTTGTGGTTGTGTAAAATCGGTATCAGTTAAATTAGTGAATCTTTCAAAAATTTATGGTCTGAAAATTTATCAGTTGAAGGTTTGGGTGGAGAAATTTTGAATTTAAGTAAATTCAACTTTTCTGTTGTTGCTGAAACTTTTTATGAATTAAAATTTTGACATCGTATCTGGATTCAGAGTCTAAAATATCAAACTCAACAGGGTGCAATCTAAACAATAATTCCGTATGGATTACCTTCAAATATATGTTTGCAACGTCCTCCTGTTGTACTGGATCTTCATATCCTCTTTGAGCCATATGCGTTGGCCTTTCTCAATTGCTCTTCTTGCTGGTCCACTGTTGTTATGTGTCTTCAACCGTATGTAATTGGGAATCAACCTGTTTTTCAAGCACATTGAGTAGAACCATATATTCTGCGTGTGAACTGCACATCTTAGTAGTATTTTGAAATACCACAAAGCCAAAAGCCGGTATCAGCTTTCTTTAACATTTGAATTTGGTAGGCTTTTACTTGGTAAAATTCCATTATCAATAATAAAAACAAGAACTGTGTTTTAAGGAATTTTACTTAATAATTGCGATTCGTAACGCGTTTCACTACACCGTAGCTTCTTCAGACGAATAATTATGCAGAAAAATGTGAATGAGAATATAACTATAAATGTTCTTGAGTAATTAAAAGCTTATTGGTCGCCTCCTCCTAAGTGGTTATTTATGACAGGTATATCCAATAAAATTAAGGAATAGATTGCTCCCCGAAAAGATTCAATAGAGGTGAAGGGCTTGAATCGACTTGTTCATTGATGAGTCTACCTGAGTGCTTGTATTTATTTATTTCTAAAGTTTCCCAAAGATCTACCTTCCAATATTTATTATCTGTATCAAAATTTCAAACTGTGGGTTGAAAGAATGACTATTTTCTAAGAGATGATTCGCGTAATTTGAATCTGATTTTTATTTGAAAAACTGCGTTTATGTTCCGATATTCTAATATTAAAATTTCTATGTGTTCTACCAATGTAGAAATTATCACAGTCATTGCAATTCAATCTATAAACACCTGATTTATTGTTTTTACCTGGTTTGGTTTTATTATTTTTATATATTTGCCTAAATTATTATAAGTTTGGAAAGCTTTGTTGAAATTATTTCTACTTAAGAATGATTTCAGTTTCTCACTTATAATGCCAACGTAGGTTAAGGTGTTGAATTTTTGTTTCAATTTATCGACAGGGTAAACTTCATTCAATGCGATTCTACTTTGTTTTTATTTAAAATATTATTTATAAGTTTGGGATTGTAACCATTATTTTTGGCTATTTGTTTAATCAAATTTAGCTCTTTGTTGAAATTTTCTGGTGATAGCGGGATGTTAATCAATCTATGAATAAAACTATTGAATGCTGACATTTTATGTTGATATGGATGACACGACGAGTTATGTATTATAATATCTGTATGTGACGGCTTATGGTAAATTGCGAAAACTTGTTTTCCATTTTGATTCGAAATTGTTACGTCTAAGAAATTCATCGAATTATTGCTTTCTATTTCGGTTGTGAATGCAATTTTTGGATGTAATGAATTTATATGATTTTCGAAAATTTTCAACTGTCTATCTGTTCCTGTGAAGCAAATAATGATATCGTCTACATAGCGATACCAGTATAAACAATATTTACTGAGTGGATGATTATGAATTAATTTCTCTAAGTTATTCATGAAAATTTCTGCTAACAAAGGACTCAACGGATTGCCCATAATCAAGCCGTCTTCAATAGTATAATATTTGTAATTGAAATGGAAATAATTTTGATCTAAACAAATTTTTAATAATGAAAGAATATCTGATTTAATGATAGTATTGACATGATTCCTTTCTAATAATTCTTCAACTAAGTAATACGTATCTTTCGGAGGAATGTTGGGAAATAGATTCTTAACATCGAAAGAAATAAGTTTGGAATTAGGTGGTATAGTGGTATCTTTGATATTGGCAATAAGTTCGTATGAATTTTTGACCGAAAATTCAGAATTAAAATTGCAATGTTTTATTAGCAAGTCGTTGAGGAATTTTGAAAGTTTGAACGAAGGTGCTGTTACATAAGAAACAACAGGTCTAATAGGGTAATTAGGTTTATGAAATTTTATCAACGAATATAATTCGGGGGATTGTTGATTGGAGTTAATGAATTTATAGTTTTCTTGGTCTGTAATTAATGATTTTGCTGTCGAAATTATGTTTTTAACAACTTTCTGAAATTTTGCGGTAGGATCCTTAGTTGATGTTATATAGTTTCCGGCTGTTAAGAATTCTTCAGTTTTAGAAATATAATCGGTTTTACTAATCGCAATGACGGTGTTACCTTTATCTGCTTTAGTGAATACTAAATCGTTCTTGGTACTATTTTCACGAATTGTTTTTTTATCTTATAATCGGAATTGCAATGAGGTGATAATTTCGAAAAGTCTTTTTGATGATTTTGCTGTTTGATGTTTGGCTAAAATATTTTCTTTGGAGTTTTGAGAATAATTTCGGAATCTATGCCTAACTGTTCAAAATTAGTTTTATTATGTTTTGGATGTAAATTATGTTTGAATCCTTTTCTAATAGATCTTTTTGTGGTTGTGTAAAATCGGTATCAGTTAAATTAGTGAATCTTTCAAAAATTTATGGTCTGAAAATTTATCAGTTGAAGGTTTGGGTGGAGAAATTTTGAATTTAAGTAAATTCAACTTTTTCTGTTGTTGCTGAAACTTTTTATGAATTAAAATTTTGACATCGTATCTGGATTCAGAGTCTAAAATATCAAACTCAACAGGGTGCAATCTAAACAATAATTCCGTATGGATTAGCTTCAAATATATGTTTGCAACGTCCCTCCTGTTGTACTGGATCTTCATATCCTCTTTGAGCCATATGCGTTGGCCTTTCTCAATTGCTCTTCTTGCTGGTCCACTGTTGTTATGTGTCTTCAACCGTATGTAATTGGGAATCAACCTGTTTTTCAAGCACATTGAGTAGAACCATATATTCTGCGTGTGAACTGCACATCTTAGTAGTATTTTGAAATACCACAAAGCCAAAAAGCCGGTATCAGCTTTCTTTAACATTTGAATGTGGTAGGCTTTTACTTGGTAAAATTCCATTATCAATAATAAAAAACAAGTACTGTGTTTTAAGGAATTTTACCTAATAATTGCGATTCGTAACGCGTTTCACTACACCGTAGCTTCTTCAGGCGAATAATTATGCAGAAAAATGTGAATGAGAATATAACTATAAATGTTCTTGAGTAATTAAAAGCTTATTGGTCGCCTCCTCCTAAGTGGTTATTTATGACAGGTATATCCAATAAAATTAAGGAATAGATTGCTCTGAAAAGATTCAATAGAGGTGAAGGGCTTGAATCGACTTGTTCATTGATGAGTCTACCTGAGTGTTTGTATTTATTTATTTCTAAAGTTTCCAAAGATCTACCTTCAATATTTATTATCTGTATGCAAAATTTCAAACTGTGGGTCGAAAGAATGATTATTTTCTAAGAGATGATTCATGGAATTTGAATCTGATTTTTTATTTGAAAATCTGCGTTTATGTTCCGATATTCTAATATTAAAATTTCTATGTGTTCTACCAATGTAGAAATTATCACAGTCATTGCAATTCAATCTATAAACACCTGATTTATTGTTTTTTTACCTGGTTTGGTTTTATTATTTTTATATATTTGCCTAAATTATTAGTAGTTTGGAAAGCTATGTTGAAATTATTTCTACTTAAGAATGATTTCAGTTTCTCACTATAATGCCAACGTAGGTTAAGGTGTTGAATTTTTGTTTCAATTTATCGACAGGTTAAACTTCATTCAATGCGATTCTACTTTGTTTTTTATTTAAAATATTATTTATAAGTTTGGGATTGTAACCATTATTTTTGGCTATTTGTTTAATCAAATTTAGTTCTTTGTTGAAATTTTCTGGTGATAGCGGGATGTTAATCAATCTATGAATCAAACTATTGAATGCTGACATTTTATGTTGATATGGATGACACGACGAGTTATGTATTATAATATCTGTATGTGACGGCTTATGGTAAATTGCGAAAACATGTTTTCCATTTTGATTCGAAATTGTTACGTCTAAGAAATTCATCGAATTATTGCTTTCTATTTCGGTTGTGAATGCAATTTTTGGATGTAATGAATTTATATGATTTTCGAAAATTTTCAACTGTCTATCTGTTCCTGTGAAGCAAATAATGATATCGTCTACATAGCGATACCAGTATAAACAATATTTACTGAGTGGATGATTATGAATTAATTTCTCTAAGTTATTCATGAAAATTTCTGCTAACAGAGGACTCAACGGATTGCCCATAATCAAGCCGTCTTCAATAGTATAATATTTGTAATTGAAATGGAAATAATTTTGATCTAAACAAATTTTTAATAATGAAAGAATATCTGATTTAATGATAGTATTGACATGATTCCTTTCTAATAATTCTTCAACTAAGTAATACGTATCTTTCGGAGGAATGTTGGGAAATAGATTCTTAGCATCGAAAGAAATAAGTTTGAAATTAGGTGGTATAGTGGTATCTTTGATATTGGCAATAAGTTCGTATGAATTTTTGACCGAAAATTCAGATTTAAAATTGCAATGTTTTATTAGCAAGTCGTTGAGGAATTTTGAAAGTTTGAACGAAGGTGCTGTTACATAAGAAACAACAGGTCTAATAGGGTAATTAGGTTTATGAAGTTTTATCAACGAATATAATTCGGGGGATTGTGGATTGGAGTTAATGAATTTATATTTTTCTTGGTCTGTAATTAATGATTTTGCTGTCGAAATTATGTTTTTAACAACTTTCTGAAATTTTGCGGTAGGATCCTTAGTTGATGTTATATAGTTTCCGGCTGTTAAGAATTCTTCAGTTTTAGAAATATAATCGGTTTTACTAATCGCAATGACGGTGTTACCTTTATCTGCTTTAGTGAATACTAAATCGTTCTTGGTACTATTTTCACGAATTGTTTTTATTATCTTATAATCGGAATTGCAATGAGTTGATAATTTCGAAAAGTCTTTTTGATGATTTTTTGCTGTTTGATGTTTGGCTAAAATATTATCTTTGGAGTTTTTGAGAATAATTTCGGAATCTATGCCTAACTGTTCAAAATTAGTTTCATTATGTTTTGGATGTAAATTATGTTTGAATCCTTTTCTAATAGATCTTTTTTGTGGTTGTGTAAAATCGGTATCAGTTAAATTAGTGAATCTTTCAAAAAATTTATGGTCTGAAAATTTATCAGTTGAAGGTTTGGGTGGAGAAATTTTGAATTTAAGTGAATTCAACTTTTTTGTTGTTGCTGAAACTTTTTATGAATTAAAATTTTGACATCGTATCTGGATTCAGAGTCTAAAATATCAAACTCAACAGGGTGCAATCTGAACAATAATTCCGTATGGATTACCTTCAAATATATGTTTGCAACGTCCTCCTGTTGTACTGGATCTTCAAATCCTCTTTGAGCCATATTGAGTGCTTGAAAACCAGGTTGATTCCCAATTACATAC